>VDFB02168118.1:109426138-109542880 GCA_007258455.2 Sequoia sempervirens
TCCCTCTCTCTCTCTCTCGATTCTCACCCTCCTACCCCCTCTCCCTCTCCTAGGTCTCTCTCTCACTCACTCCTATCTCTCTCCCCTCTACCCTTAACCCTCTACCCTTTATCTCTCTCCCACTCCCTCACTCTCTCTCTCTCACTTAATCCCTCTATCTCTCTCCCCTCTACCCTCTCTTTCTCTCTCTCATGCCTTTCCCTCCTACCCCCTCTTCCTCTCTTAGGTATCTCTCTATCTCTCACTCCTCCTCTATGTGTCTCCTCTGCCCTTAAACCCTCTACCCATAACCATTAACCCTTAACCTTAAACCTAAATAATTAAACCCCTACCCTCTACCCTTAACCCTTTCTCCCTATATCTATCAACCACTCCCCCCTCTCTCTCTCTCTCAACTCACTCACTCCTATCTCCCTCCCCTCTACCCTTAACCCTAAACTCTCAAACCATCTACCCTCTACCCTTAACCCTCCCTCCCTCTATCTCTCTCCCACTCCCTCCCTCTCTCTCTCTCTCAAGTCTCTTCATCCTACCCCCTCTCCCTCTCTTGAGTATCTCTCTCACTCACTCACTCCATCTCACTCACTCTCCCACTCTCTCCCTCCCTCTCTCCCTCTCCAACTCTCTCCCACTCTATCCTAGCCTCTCCCACCTTGTCCCACTCTCTACCACCCTCTTCCACTCTTCTACTCTCTCCCTCCCTCCCTCCCGCTCTCTACCACCCTCTCCCACTCTCTCCCACTCTCTTCCACCATCTCCCTCCCTCTCTCCCACTCTATCCCACTCTCCCACCCTCTCCGACCTTATCCCACTCTCTCAAGTCAGTCTCTCACACACTCACTCCATCTATCTCTCTCCCCTATACCCTTACCATGAAACCCTAAACCCTTATAACCCTCTACCATAAACCCTTAACCCTTAAACCCTCTACCATATACCCTAAACCCTAAACCTGTAACCCTTAAACCCTCTACTATCTACCATTAACCCTTAGGTCTATGTGTACAAAAATTAGATATCCGATTTGTAGAACAAAAATTATACCATTACAAGTATCGTAATTTGTTTATGGTTTTCCATCTTGCCCCATTGAATCAATTGAGTTATGCATTTTTTGTGTCTGGGTCCATATCGGCATAGGTTCATTCTTGTCTCCCCAATCAATTCTGTGTTTTCCGTTTGCATGAGTCTGCATTTCCTATCGGCAAGACTCATTTATTGTCACAACGATTGGTTTTCTCCTGTAGGCTATCGGCTAGGCGTTCATGTGGTTGTGGCGACGGTGGGATCATCTATCGGCATATGTTGTGGCTATCAGGGTGGTGTCTCACCGAGCACTGTATGTCTCCCCGACTTGTGCACATGGAGTGGTTTATTGGCGGGAGTCAGACGGTCGGGCTAAGGTCATAGCAAAAAATTATTGTCTTGTCAAAAGGCTTATGAAAGGGTTTTCGGCAAAAGATGGAGGCATCCATGTAATGTCTTGGTGAGCTCAGCATGTTATACCAACTGGTGCATATGGAAGTGTTTCGACCAAGCTAAAAGTTTTCGTCAAGGGGTCTTGGCGATTGAGCATTGTCTTACCAACTGGCGATGAGGAGTGTATATCGATGAGACTAAAGTATATCGGAGTAGTGTCTTGCCGAAGGAAACTAGTCTCGCCGATATGATGTGAGGGGGTTTCATAAAAGGCTATCAGCTAGAAACTACGATGTCTTTTCGATTCAAAAGTTATCTCGATAGAGATGTACATCGGTAGGAGAGGTGGTCTTCAGTGAGAGTTTCAATGAAATCAGGGTGTTTTACTGACAGTGCACATAGGGATGAGTCTCAACAAGTAAAGTGGAGGAATGAGTTCGGTATAACATTTGGCATCGGTGTGAGTCTCTTTGAAGGCTCATTGTCTTGCCAATGAATGGCTTCATCAGTAATACTTATTTCAGTTGGTGAGAAAACCAAAATGTCTTGGTGAAGGCAATGATGGGCACTCATTGGTGAGAAAAATCATGTCTCGGCGATCAATATGTATCATGTGGGTCTTCGATGAAACATGGGGGCAATCTGTATAACATCTCCCCGAGAGCGATAATTCACAGCGACACGCAAAAGGTATAACTTCTCCTCTACTATCTACCATTAACCCTTAGGTCTATGTGTACACAAATTGAATATCCGATTCAAACCAGATATCCGATTCAAATTGGATATCCGATTTGTAGAAGAAAAATTATACCATTACAAGGATCGTATTTTGTTTCAAATGAATTGGATATCATATCATAACGGATATCGGATTTGCGAGCCATAGAAAAGCATTCCAAAGGACCCTACATTCTGTTTGCAGGTGACACACACGTGGTTTCAGACAGGAAGAGACAAAGATCAACTTTTTGGAGCATCTTCTATTGAAATTTGTCATAAGCAATGATTTTTAGCATCTTTTATGAGGTATAATGGGGAGCAGTAGTCGTCGGAAGCAAAAACGTAAGAGAAAGCTTACAAAAGAAGAAATTGAAGCATATAGACAAAGAGATAGAGAAAGTCAGGAAGAGAAGACAAGGTATGTTAAATATTGGTGAACCTAACCCCCTATGGTCTTCAAGTGAAGAGGAAATTGGAAAGATGTTCAAGGTGAAATATTCAAGGTGAAAATGTTGGAATTCGAATGTGTTGAACATGATATCTCAAATTAGGAATGAAATTATTATTGAAATTGGATAATGAAATGTTCAAGGTGAAAATGTTGGATTTGAAGATGCTTTCGAACATGATATTGAAATTGGGAATGAAATTATCTCAAATTGATATTGAAAATGTTCAGCGTGAAAATGTTGCTCCTTAGATTTTGGAACATAATATTGAAGCAAGTGTAAATTATGTTTCAACAAATTACATGAGAAATGAAGAACCTTGTATGGAAGAAAGACATATTCAATTTCAAGACCCTCAAGAACCCCTAAATGGTTACTTGAATTTGATGAGAATATTATAAACAATTTTGAAGGCAAGAGGTCAACACGAACTATTCGGTTGTGGGCTAGAAGACTTTTCAACCAATATTTTAGTGATAATACATTGACCGAGCAATGCCAACTTTTTGTACAATTGCTAAAGATGCAAAAGATGAGACCTTTGCTAGCCAAATTGAAGATTCGTGTGAACAAGAAGACTTAAAAAAATTCTATTGTTGTCAAAAATATTTTTAATGCTCTCAAGTCTATTGGAGAAAGTAACAAGGAAAAGGATAAGAGAGCTGCTCGGAGAGTCATTACAATGACCCTAGTAAGCCATCAATTGAAAAAGGCTCGCTTTATGAGACAAACTTGTATTGATTTTGACATAAATCGTAAAAATTTGTATAGAGCACTTGCAATAAGAGAAAGAATAGATGATCCTCTTGAAAATGATACATGGGCTTTTGCTAGGAGGCTTCCACGTGTTCATAAGAAGCTAACCGATAATGTAAAGCAGGTAATTCAACAATTTTGGCATGATAACTCTAGAGTATCACCCAATGCAAAGGATGTTTTAAAGTTAAGAATTGGCTATCGAGACCACACACCACATCCTAAACATTTCTTGGAATCAAGCCAAACAATGTTGTTCAAACAATTTATTGAAACACATAAAAATATGGAAATCTTGCAAAGGACTTTTGAGGGTTTGAAGCCATTTTATTGTGTGCCTCTTAAGATTCGTAATACTTGTTGTTGCAAATACCATGTGGAGTTTTCAATGTACCATGACCTATTATGCTATATCCATTCTACTTTGAATACTAATGAAATGTTGCAGGAGTGTGGTGCAATGCATCTTCCAAAATCATCAAGGGACTTGCTAGATCTATTTTTATGTTCTAGAGATGATGGTTGCTTTTTCTATAGAAATGATTGTTTAAATGCAAAGTGCTCACAATGGTGGCTTGTCAAAGTTTGTTCAATGTTTTCATGAGAGTTCCGAACATGAATTTGGAAAGAAGCTTGTTGAGAAAAAGAGATATGAGATAGTCAAATATACTTTGCAAAGTGGAGGTGAAGGTTCTAGATGTGAGTTGGTTACAAAAGAATGCAGTGTTGCTGATTTTATTTCAGATTTTAAGGATAATCTTTTCTACAAGTATGCAAGGCATAGTCATAGGTCTCAGTGGTTGGATCAACAATTTAGGATGTGTAAGGACTCTTTTCTGATTGGCACTATTATATCAGTGGTTGACTTTGCAGAAAACTACACATTGCAACAACAAAACGAGGTACAATCTCAGTATTACAATTCCATTCAGTTGCTATTTTTGTCCACATAACATTTAGACATGCACCTAATAGTACAAAGGAGGATCGAAAGATAATCAGAGAGTATCATTTTTATATGAGTGATGATAGATCTCACTCATCTAAGTATGCCCAACATTGTTTCGAGAATTTTTTTGAGTTCTTGCAGGAGCATGATATAGCATTGGGCCAACATCTAATTTGGTCAGATAATTGCATAGGTCAATTCAAGAATGCTCGTATGTTTTATTGGTTAAGTAGAATGCATGTAGAGAGGGGTCTACCTCATATTTGGAATTTTTTTGAAGCTGGACATGGGAAAGGGGAGCATGATGGATTAGGCACATGTGTAAAGAGAGCTCTAGTTAAGGAGCAATTGAAGATTTCAGGAGCAAAATTCAGCAATGCACATTCTATAGTTGATTGGTGTAGTTCAACATTGTCACAGGGAGGGACACTTGATTCAACAGTGCGTAGATTCTTTTGGTTTGTTGAGGAGGGTACAGTGGGAGGTCAATTAGATTGTCATACAATCAAAGATTCTTCAAAGATGCATTCATTTCGAAGCTCAGATGCAGGCACATGGACCATTTGGACACGAGAGTTGGCTTGTTTTTGTTAGAGTTATATTCAATGCGAGTGGGATCAATGTGAGTCAAGTGAGTGGGTGGATACATGGGTACCATAGTATCTAACTCCTTTATCTCAAACAATATCCATGACAAATGACACAATGGAAAGTTCAGTTGATTACGACTTGCTTTTAGATCTACTATACCTAGGACATATTTTTGCAGTTGTTGCACCGCAGGGGAATGAAGAGAGATCGGACTATTGGTTGGCTCGATGTGTGTGGGTAAAACATAAGCTAACACAGCCGATGGAAGATGATAATGGTTTCATGTATCCTATAGGTTCAGTTGTGGTTGCAGGAACTTGGTTGCGAACATACATGATTAGAAAGAATGGCATACCTACATTTGAAGACTATGAGAAGCACAAAACCATTCTCATGTATTCGCACCTTGTTATAGCAATAAATGTTAAGTTGTTGAAGTATCATGCCAGACCAAATACAAAACAACTATGGACACTTAGTAATGTTGATCATGAAGCAATATTGGATACTCTTAATCAAAGAGATGACCCTTCAGGCACACTTGAATAGCATTTTCAAGAATGGAAGGTAGAATGCTTATGTTCATTATGATTAAGTTCATTAGTGTTCTTTATTTAATACTGATATTTTATATACTATTGCAATGCAGGTGTCTTTAATAGTGATATTTTGTATGCAATTTTGCGATATTTTTGGCATGATTGATCATGGACCTGCTGCAACAATAGCCAGCTCTGATCCTTTCGAAGAGGTATGCGTCTTTTATAGTTTTCATCACTAGCTCATCATCATTCAAGTTGTTTAGATTAATATAGATACATTATTCTAAGCATATTTTCTATTGTGACAATATAGATTTCTCATTTTCCCACTTTTGCGATATTCCTGGCACAATTGATCATGGACCTGCTACAACAATAGCCAACTCTGATCCTTTTGAAGAGGTATGTGTCTTTTATAGTTTGCATCACCAACTCATCATCATTCAGGTTGTTTAGATAATATAGATATGTTTGTCTAACATCTTTTCTATTGTGAGAATATAGAAAACTCATTCCCACTTTTGCGATATTCCTGGCATGATTGATCATGGACTTGCTGCAACAATAGCCAACTTTGATCCTTTTGGAGAGGTATGCAACAAATTACAACAATATAGATTGGTTATTCTAAGTGTCTTTTATAGTTTACATTACCATCTCATCATATTTTGTGTCATTTAGAATAATATAGATTGGTTATTCTAAGCTACCTTGATGGTTTGTACTGTGTGCTTGTTAATCTATGAACATACCATTGTTGAAGACTGTGCCCTAATGCCTCTAATAGGAAAATTTTGTAAAATTTGAATTCTCAAATTGGAAACAATGTAAAATGGTCATAATTGTGTATGGGCATAATCTATACCCAGTGATGTTTTTTGAAATATGGGTCAAATGTCTGACATTATATAAAGGGTATGTTTAAAATGTAAACGGGCCTGTATTTTGGAAACTCATACGTTTTTGTAAAGGGGTCTATTTTTGTACGTAATCGAGCTACAACCGAAGGTTTTCTTCCTGGTTCTTTCCTGTCGGTATGCTCGTTTGAACCAAGTTTTGTAATATTTCCCATTTTTATATAATAAATTATAGCGGCTTGCAACTTTTTCTCCTCAAACCCAATTCTTTAATTCACAAGGGTGACCTCATAGTCACAAACCTATTCCCTTTCATTTTAAAATTCAAAATTCAAACTTTTCGCTAAGTGGTGTCATTCACTCACTTTGAGTTGACTAAACACATGTTTGGCATAATTTGATGATATATGCTAGCATTAATAACATACAATATATTCATTATAATCATGAAAACATTCATTTATCTTATAGCATTGGAGCAATTAATAGTGAGACATTTTGATTCAATGCAATAAAAATGAGTAACAAATTTCTAAATACCACCAAGTCCCTAGATATTCAAGAGTAGATGCAAAGATAAACATTCATACCCTTATCAACCCTTAATTATCCAATATCCCTATCAACCCTTAATTATGTTAGGTTGATTGTGTGTTGATTGATTGGATTTTATACATCCTTGTACCTCATTGATACATTTTTCTATTCGGTTTTGCATTTTTTATGTTAAGACATAGTAAATTATATTCACTTGCAATTTGAAGTGTAAATCTCTTGTATTGTTAGAATGAGTACTTGAATGATCATGAGGTGTTGAGGGAAATATTGTTTTCATTAGTATTCTTTGGGATGCTTTGGATATTGTTGTAATGACATTGAATAAAGAAGGTAATCAATGGGAGTCACACAACTGTTGCCATCAATGAAATTGACCATCTCTCACATGTAATGCTTGGGAGTTACATTGGGAGAAGTGGATCATATTTCCATAATGTTATGGGTTCCTACTTAGTTGATATATTCATGGTGGAGGGCTATCTTGAGTGCTATCATAATTACACGTTGGGGTGGTTCGTGGTTTTAAACTATCAAAACCTTCAAAGATTGCTACCTTTTAGCACTTTGGACTCTTAAGGGAAATCATTGGTCCAATGTAGCTCGGAGTGATTCGGCGCATTTGGGTGCAAGAGAGGACCATCCCTAGCATAAACGTACCCATCCAGACGTGTTGGAACAATCCGTTTGGTCGTACGAGCTGGGGAGAGAAAGTTGCACCACTTTGCAACTTTACACTGCTTGCATCTGGCAACTTTTCCCTCCACTAAAAAGTCATCACCACAGGAAAATTCCTTTGAGATAGTAAAAACCGAGAGATGTTTTTGTAGATGGTCCCAAAAAAATCCCATAGCCTCAGACGGAGAGTCTGTAAGCATCATGGTCTCCGAGAAATAGACCTTCAAAGATTGCTACCTTTTAGCACTTTGGACTCTTAAGTGAAATCGCCAGTCCAATGTAGGTCGAAGTGATTCGGCATATTTGGGTGCAAGAGAGGACCATCCCTAGCGTAAACGTACGTATCTGAATGTGTTGGAACAGTCTGTTTGGTCATACAAGCTATGGAGTGAAAGTTGCACCACTTTGCAACTTTACACTACTTGCATTTGGCAACTTTTCCCTCCATTGAAAAGTCATCACCACAGGAAAACGCCTTCAAGATAGTAAAAACTGAGAGATTTTTGTAGATGGTGCCAACACATCCCATAGCCTCGACCTGGAGAGTTCATAAGCATCACGGGCCTCCAAAGAAATAGACCTTCAAATATTGTTGTCTTTTAGCACTTTGGACTCTTAAGGGAAACTAGTGGGCAACATAGTTAACTTCTTCACAAACTTTGTTTGAAGTAATTTCATTCTTTTTTGTGCATTTAAAATGGATTTTTAAGCGTTCCACCCTAAAAGTGACCTCTAAATAACTTCAAACACCTTAACTACCTCATTCTTATTCATTTGTTTTGCAAACAAGCATTTTCATTCGAAGAGGCTGAGCTTTGATTTTTGCTTGTTGGATTGAATGCGGACCGTGACACAAATTTATTTTTTCTAAAATTGTTCAATTGCTATGTTACTTGCATCATCTTAACTTTCTTGGCTTAGGACAGCTCCTACTGCTATGTTACTTGCATCACATTCTACTATGAATGGTTTGTCAAAACTTGGTAAAACTAAGATAGGTTGGGTAGCTATCTCCCTCTTCAACCTTTCAAATCCTTCATTGGCTTCTTTGCTCCACACAAAATTTGTTTTCAGTCCTCCTTTGATGGTGTCAAGAACTGGTGCACAAATTTCACTAAACCTTCTCACAAATTTCCTTTAGAACTGAGCTAATCCCTGGAAACTCCTAACTTTTGTCCCTGTCTTTGGAGTAGGCCAACTGAGAATGGGGTATCTTGATGAGTTTCAACTTTTGTACTGCCTCCTCTGAGATGACATTATCAGTTGATCCTGAGTCTATGATGACCTTGCAAACCTTACCTTGTATCTTGCACTTGACTCTAAAAAGAGCTCTCCTTTGTTTGTGTTCATCCTCGGTAGGTGCTTTGATCAAAATCCTTCTCAACATGAGTTGTTTTCCTTTCTTTGAGTTGTCCACCTCTAGAGTCTCTACCTCTTCCTTTACCAATTTGATGGGGAGAATTACCTTTTAAGAGCACTCTTTCTCTTCCCAAGACCTATTCTCTGGTCTTCCTAGGGTATTCCAATTTCAAATTCTTCTCCATTACTCTCAATTCACCACTAGGCTTCCCTGGGCTCCAAATTGACCCAAAGTGTCCTAACCACTCCAAGGGCTAGGAAAGGTTATTCTACTGTCTCTTTGTTGATTTGAAACCTCATTGATCCATCTCATTGGATTCTTTCACCATTCTCCCATCGCTTTCTTGAAAAAATCCATTTTAGGCCTTGTAGCCTTTTGCCCCAACTAGGCCTCCTAGAACCTGTTTTCTTGGATTTTCTCAAAAACGGTCTTAACAACCCCAAAATATTTTTTGATATTATTTCTAGTGGTACACTAGGCTTCAATATTTACCAGGTGTAAGGTCTCCCAAGTGGCCGTTCATATGACTATCCTCATACCTCCCTAATTTCAAGGGTTTCAAGGGTTTTAGCTCCTTTTTCCAACTTTGAGGGCTTCAATGACCTCCTCCTTGCACACACATGTCTAGAATACATGTTCCCACACTCCCATACTCTTGATTGGCACAAACCAATCCATTTAGCAGCTTTCTTTACTGCTGTCCTCTCCAAGCCACTAGCCAGAATGCACTTGCACTCGCCTAGTGCTTGATAGTTTCTTCACTTCCCCTACAAACAAAGACTCCTAAAATTGTATGTATATTATTTACATAGTCCCCAGCTTTATTCCAAGTGGCCATGAGAGGAAAGTGGTGCAGGAGAACCTATGAAACATTAGGCATTTAGGAAGTCTAGGATGCATTTCTTTTGTTTTTGATGTTTATCATGAAGGTCATGTTGACCATTAAGTAGAGAAGATAGTTTAGGGATGTGGTTGATCTTTAGGATAGAAGTTGAGGAAGGGTGAATGGGTTTAAAAACTCATTTTACTTAGTTTTCAAGAAAATTGGCAAAAGATGCAAAAAGGTACACTTTGCAACTTTTCCACATGATAACTTACATGTTCGACCAAGGGAACATAACTTATTGAGGAACCCTATATAAGTTGTGCCTCGACTTGAGAGCAGGGTTGGAAGTATTGGTATTGTGGGAAAGTTTTGTGAATTGAAAGAAAAACAGTGTTTTTCTATGTTATTACTGATTTTTGCTTCAAAGTAGAGCTTTAATGGATTGAAATTGTTACTATGTTATGTGGAGGATGTAGTTTAGTTTTTTCTCAAGCTTAGTGTGCCATCTTTTAGTCTTTTTGATTCGATTTCAATCATTGTTTGTAAATAGTTTGCTTTAACCCTGTTGCTGGTATGAACCAGACAGTTTTGTAGAAATGGGGTGTTAGTTCACTTTCCCACTGTACAAATTGTATGGCCCTTTGGGAATAGTGACTAGACTCCATGTGTGTACATATGGTAGGTTTTAGGGTTTTTTTGAGCACAGGAGCTGTTGGCAAAGTCTTTCCCTAGGCGAGCCAGGAAGAGTCCGGCTAGGGAAGACAAGGAGTGCAAAGCACATAACTTGCAGGGGTGATTGAATTTTGTTGAATTTACTTCTTGTGAAGGTAGATGTGAGTCTTGTGAAGACTTGGTTTTAAAGAGGAAACTCCATTAGTCCATCTGGTGTGAGAAACACTTAGCAGATTGAAAGCAGCCAGAAAAGGCTTAAAAACCCTAGTTTTTGCCCATTTTTAAGTGGAGGCGTTGTATGGGAAGTTAAGACCCAAGACCTCAAAAATCCTTGAGAGGTGTCCATTTGAAGCAATAACCTCAAAGAAAGATTGGGGGTTCTTTGGAGAAATTGAGAGAGTCAACCAGTTTTCTTGGAGAAGGAGACCTAATTGGGGCTTTTAGGCTAGTAGCCTTTTTAAGACCTAAACAAGGGTTTGTTGAAAGCGACCAATAAATGGAGCTAGGAGGATACTCAAGAACCAAAATTGGATGAATTTCAATGAATTGAAACACCTCCACACCCTTGCAAATCAAATTTCAATCTTTGGAGGTATTGTTAGTCTTTAGGGCAAATTAAAGGCTAAGGAAGAGTTAGAGCTATGGCACCAAGATTGACTTGGTTGGTTGAATGGTGATGGTAGTGGGGTTGGAAAGACCTTAGAACAGGAATCTGTTATTGATTCCTTTGACCCCTCCCTATCAGAAAGCCTCATGAACTCAAGTGGGACTCATTATTCAAAAAACTGGCCCAAACCGGTAGTGAGTCCAAAAACCCAAAAACTTGCAAAACCTTAACCAATTGGTCTAAATGAATAATATAATGCTAGGTACAGTAATTAAATGAAAAAAATGAAACACTCAAAGCATTAGGTTAGTATTTCAATCCATTCTTGACTGGATGAAGGCTCAAACACAAAAAAGCACTCAAAAGTTGCTAAATTCCAATCACACAAAAATGATCTCCAAGTCTCAATTCATGAAAATGAACTTCCAACCCAGGTATTAGGGTTTGGATGACCTTATATACCTTTCTCCCACATGCTAGGACCCTTGGGTTGGACTTAGAACAACATTAATGCTATTTTTCAACTTTTAGGCCAAATTGCCAAGGCAACATTGCCAAAATGCTTAAATTGCCAAGATTTGTCTAGGAACTCATAAAGTTCAAGACTCTAAGCCAAACCTACCCTAACAAACTCTTAAAAACAACCTAGGGACTTTATATCATAGTCCTTATTCCCTTGGTGGTTGGCTAGAACCACCTACAAGCCAAAAATCACTAAGATCTTCCAAAAGACCTTAAGGTGCTCCTGCACCAGTTTGGAGGATGAAACTTGTTTGGATTTGTGAGAGAAATTTCACATAAAGGTTGCATCTATACACCAAGCATAGTGGATTTTAGCATCCCAATATTTTTCTAAATTTTTTTTTGATCATTGTAATCTTGGTTATGAGCAAACAATTGAAGCAAAAAAATTGTAATCATCAAGTGAGTTATTTGAATTAAATACTCTATTCCAACCAACTTATATGTGTAGATCTATTTATCATATGTGAATGTTTTAGATCTAAATATCTTGTTTAAATGTTTTGGCTGATTTTCATTGAATTATTCCAAATCTAAGAAATTTGTATGAATAATTTAGTTAAGGATCATTGAATTATTTGAAATGTATGAAATTTGTAGGGTTAATCATATGAGTATCTAGTTGTTACTTATGCAATGTGAAATAATGCTTTGAGTTTGAAAGATGTGCAATGCAATGTAATCAGCAATATGAATATAAACTACATAATATTTAACCATTCTTTTTATGCTATTGTACATTGATATTTAACCATTGCTTCAAAGAGTTTAATCATGCACATGAGGAGGAAATAAATTTTGATTGTCAACTTTTATATATATCAAATTATCCAATAATCAAGTGTATGTCCATATACAAAAATGGCATCAATGCCAACTCAAACAAAGTTTTACAATATGTGGCATATGCCATCTTAGTATCTATTCAAAATTTACATGCCAAAATGTCTATCTCATCCTAAACTACTGGTGGATCATCAAAATGGAGCCTCTTTGAAGCACTCATTGGCTCTGAAGGTAGCTGCACAAGAAAAATTCAAACCACAATTGAGATTAGATATACTATATAATTTAAAATTGAATAATTAACATAAAAATCAATACACATTGAATTATAATTGAACTCTAAAATTGAAATCTTGATTACCTGAAATATACGTCTCTTTGAAGGGTCAAGAGTCCTAGAATATACCCCTCTCAAAGAACTAACCAAACCAACTTTAGTAATGTCAATCTATATATGTGAACAAAAACATGAAATTGATCAAGTTAGCATAGAATTGTCAGTAATAAGAACATATTTACCAAGCACAAAATAAAATAAACACATACCTCTTTAGGTTGATCTTTTTCTGTATCTCCTTTAGGTGACTCAACAAATCCTCCTTGAGGTGTTTCAATACCTCCTCCTTCAGGCATTCAAATACCTACTCCTTCGGATGTTGTGGCACTTATCAACAGTGATGTATAGCTCACAACCACCTGTACATAAAAATGACAAGTACATATGAAACTACGAATCTATGTCAATGTATGCATAATCAATAAAAGATCTTATAAATTTTAATTCAATCAAATTTGAGTTCAATTACCTTTCCCTTATCCAACACTGTTCCTCCATAGTCTAGAGAGCGTCGCACCTCACTCGCACTAGGTGTTTGCTACAAGCAGAGAGTAAGATAAAAATATAAGTTAATATATAATTTCATTATTGACAATTCAAATGATAAGCAAATATACAGTAAAATAATGTAAATGAGTGAGTGAGAAAATACATACTGTTTGCATGTCGAGGCCAAATGAAATGGCCCTAAGGGTGCTATCCGTCACCTGTGTGAGCTCCTCCTAAGACATTAACTATTAAATAGACCATGTAAATAAATATTAGTACTTGATACTATCTCTTATTAATATTCATTTTTAAAAAAATGCAAGTTATGAATTTAGACCTTAAATTTTACCTGTGTAACTACTCCAATGTCTGCCTCTCTAGTAGGAGAGGACTCTGTAGGGTGTGCTCCACTCCCCTGCATGTGATCTGCTATAATCTCCACATCCTAGATGTCATAATCAAAAGTGTCTAATGGATGCTCAGGGGGTTGTACAATAGGACCCAAACATATTTGCTGGAGCGTATTGAAAATATGTGGCACACAAATATGTGGACTCGAGGAGGATGATGTAGCAGCACTGGATCCATCGCCAAGATCACCAGACTGTGGCTGAGCTACTAAAGAAGCATGGGAAACCAATAGACCACTCAAAGAGTGAATGGCCTGGATAGTTTGTGTGGCTTCATCCTCTGTAATATCTTGATGTTGTACTGGAGGTGACGGAGGAAGGGGAGGACGGGGAACATGTGGGCGCCTAACTACTCTAGTTGCCCCTGGCCTATCCTGAGCCATACCTCTACCAACGCCCTGGAAGGGTTTAATGTCAAAGTAATTGACATGATGCCCTAACAAAAACTTAGCATATAATTTTTTAATAAAGTAAAAAGGTACATCAAGATTATTGTTGGGTGGTTTATCAAAAACCATACACCAACGATCCCAAAAGTTATCTACTATGCCCCTATGCGTGCACCATTTTATAGAAAGTTTTGGCTTGTTAACATTAACTGGCAAACCATGCTGGGGTTAATAAAGAAAGAGGCTATTTGGGCTTTTGTTATTTGGAGATCTTTCACATCATCATAAGACATTCCACATGCATAATATTGCCTCATGGTTTCTCGCCCGAATGAAATGCATTATGTTGGGTGAAGAGGGTTTCTACATTTGTAATTATTCCTGTCAATGTGGTTGACATATGGGATAATCGAGGGATTTTCCTATAAACATCACAAATGCCCCTCAATTGCTCCAATTTTTCATGAATTAACTATTCAATTGATGGTTGCGGAGGTGGTGGAGCATTTGGAATTTCTGCATTTTGATTCTCAGCTGGTGGATTTTCATTTTCAACTGGTGGAATTTGTGCATTTTCATTCTCGGCAGCCATAATGCCTGATTAAAGTTAAAAAATAATTAATCTAAAATTAGACAATATAAATGAAACACTATTTTTAAATCAAAATCCATTAAAAACATTCATTTTTTTATCAAAATCTATTTTGAACTCAATTGTTTCATAAAAATTCAATCAAAACCCCTATTTTGAAAAAAAATCCACAAAAAACATTCATTTTTTTATCAAAATCCATTCTCAATTCAATTTTTTCATAAAAATTCAATCAAAAACCCTATTGTGAAAAAAAATCCACAAAAAACATTCATTTTTTTTTATCAAAATCTATTCTAAACTCAAAATTTTCACAAAAACTCAATCAAAAACCCTATTTTAAAAAAAAAATCAACAAAAACCATATGAAATTATTCAAATCTAAATCAAAATTGAATCAAATCAAATGAAAATAAATAAACTTACTTTTCCAAATCGAATTTAGCCTATATCGGATATCTGTTACACAAACAATGGATGAATAGTGCGGCCACGGGTTCTTCTTAGTCGAATGAGTTCAAAAAAAAGACAGAAGTGTTTAATATATACTTTTTACAAATTGGATATCCGATTCAAATCGGATATCCAATTTTTATCAGATATTCGATGTGTAAAAGTAGCTTTGGCGTTTGGTATGGTGACACCCGAGCCTACAAAAAGTCAACATGTTCTTTTAGCATTTTCTAAGTTGATAAAAGACATGTTTTTCTCCTCATTGCCACTTTTTGGCCCACCATTAACTTGCACATACCCACATGTGCTTGTGTATCTTTTGTCTTATGGTCTTTTGAGCGAACATTGATCTTTTGGTTTGAAGGGAAAAGCATGTTCTTCAAAACCTTGGCCTTGTAAACAAGTCCTTCTTAGGTTCATTTAGGATCAAAATCAAACTCTTCATCCATTTCAAACATTTATCATCCCATCCCACAAGAAACTTTAAAACTTTGGAAACATCATTCTAGACTTGGGTAAATCATCAAAATCAAAATCACCTTGTTTAATTAGGAGTATGGGAATGCATCCTTTCTCATACCTATAGTTAAATTAGCACACCTTTGAACAAGTTCATCATAAGATCATATCCAACATCTTAGGGTTTACAAGTTCATTATCCAAATCAAACCAATCAAAATTAAACCCTAAGTCTAGCATTGATCCAAAGTCCCTAAACATTACACACTCATATCATTCACCCCTTTCATCCTTCATCTCGTCATTAGTCCTAAGAACCTTAGAGGTCACTTTGGCAACAAGGTCAAAACACAAGAGGAACATGGAATACAAACTTGATCCATACATCATGAGTAATCCAAGTCAACCAAGCTATCAAAGCCTTACAACGCCGATTGATTATCAACACTCACACTTATACAATCCATACATGGGATCATTACCTTCTACAAATTTCAATGGCACAACAAGTGTGAGTATTCCCAAGTCAAAGATTGGGACACCTTTCCCAATGGTAGATTTAAATCCAAGTCCAAACCTACAAATCGACCAATCAAAAAATCAATGCATGAGCCTTCAAACGAACAACGTCATTGCACCAAATCCCTACATGCCAAATGAGAATGTACCAAGTACAAGTTTTTGAAACATGAATCTGGAAAACTTTGGGATAAATATGGTTGCAAATCATACGAATATTATTCAAAATCCAAACAAGATGTTAACGAATCCAAGTCAAGGCAACACCATGCAAAATCAAAGTTACCTAAATCAAGGCAATGTGATTCCCAACATCAACAATGTTCAATTTCAACCTATCATGCCAAATCTGAACATCATCCCAAATCAAGACATTGTCCAAAATCAATTTGTCCATGATCCCATTCAAAAAACACAAGTATGCATCCCAAATTTGCTTGAACAAAAACCAAATCAACTATATCAAGGGAATCAAGATCGAAATCAAGATCAAATTTGGCGAGATCAAATTGCTACACTTACCAAAATAGTTGAGTCATTGCGCCAAAAGACATCTCCACCACCCTTACCCATATCAAAATCATTCCTTGGTTTAGGGATTTCCCCTTTACCTAGCACCAATCACTCCATCCAAATAAATCCACCTAACTCCAATCAATCCATCACATCAAATCCTTGGAATATACCATCGAAATCGCGCCAACAGATGGTATCTAATCAAATGAGAACATCAATCCTGACAAATCAAAATATGGTCTCCCAAGGATCTATCACCTCAGTCATTCTGACCATTCCTATCACCTCAATCATTCCAACCACCACTCTCACACCCATCATATCTTAACCCCTCACTACCATGATCGATCCAAGTGTATCTCAATCACTTGTCACTACATCCAACATGATTCCAAATACACCACCACTACCACCAAAACCAAGTGCAATAAGTCAATATTGTAACATCGCACTAAAAGCACATCAAGCCTACCAACAAGCGCTTCAACAATATTAGGCGGCTCCACAACCTGCTCAAGCTACCCACACTGCTCAAGCTACCCAAGCTGCTCAAGCTACCCAAGCTTCCCAAGCCTCTCAAACTACCCAACAAACACAAGCACGAACACAAAAAATGACAACTTTTGAGAGCAATGGTCAAGACCTATCCAACAAAAAACACATGGAAGATGTTTCCACCTCATCCAAAGATCAAATCAACATACATCAAGAGTCACTTTTCAATCATGATCAAAATCCACCAACCAACAATGATCCAATCCAAGAAATGTCAACATCATTTGACCTTATGGTTGAAAACATCAGAAATCCCTTCACCACAATTGTTGAAAACAACGATCAAGATCTCTCCATCGATGAGCACCTTGAAGATTTTTCCACCCCATCCAATGATCAACTCACCATACATCAAGAGCCACTTTTTAGTGATCTATTTCAAGGAGTGTTAGAATTATTTCACCCCATTGACATAATCTATGATCTATCAACCAACGATTATATTGAAAATGTCTCTACATCGCCTAATGAGTTAGAGGACATATCTCAAGAATTTATGCCAAAGCATGATCAACGTCTTTCACCAAATTCTAGCAATGGTCCTTTCCAAGACATGTTAACACCCTTTAGATGTTGAAGGAATCCTCAACTTGACACTTGATCTAAGTCCACTTGAAAATCAAGAGGATATTGAGCCACTTACCATGACTAATGATGACATCCAAGAACCCTTTGTAAGCAATCCATCCTTTGAAACTAGTCCATGTCAAGTACTTGATCCAAAGCATGTTGAAAGCAACCTCGAAATCATTCAAGATCAAGAATTTGTATCTTCAAGATACTACAATGATCTAATGGACACTCTCCTATCTATGCAAGATGATCATATCCATGTAGCACATACTCCTCCATCTACCCATGAGATTCTTTCTTTTGATGGACACATAGATGATCTTCATCTTAAAAAGGATTTTGTTACACAAAAAGAGTAGATTATCAATTCCTATAGTCAAACTGAGTTATCAACATCAGGATGAAATATATCCCAAATTCAAGCTGAGGACATGAACAGTATAATTCAGAGTTAGCGGAGCAGCAAATTGAAACATCACCTATGGTGGTCATTTATCAGAGAATGCATTATAAAAAAGAGCTCTCAGAACAAGCGAAATCAAAGCATGAAGGTACTACTTCCACAATACTGGGGGCAACTTTGTCTCAAGAAAACATCAACATAGGGAGCACGAAGAATCTTTATGATGAAACTAGTGTCAATACTACAACCAGCCACGTCATGAATCTTCATCCACCCATCACCCCATCCACAAATTGGGACCAAATTCAAAGGAAAATTTTGAATCAAAGCACAAAGGACGTTATCGAAGCAAAAGAAGCTAAGAAGCATATCGAACAAATGAAATACACATGGATACCAAAGAATACAAGGAAAGATTATCCCTATCAAACTCCATCAGTCAAAGAAACTATGGGGAAAAATAAAAATGGGAAAAATATCCATCAAAGAAGTCCACAAAAGAAAAAGCAGGCTTTTCAAGCGACATACAAAGTGTATCAAGCAGTTGGTCCTAATTCCATGCACACTTTCATAGTCACCCATCATTTCTCATCTTCCCAAGTTTGGAGAGTCAAAGGTTCCAAACTGTCAACCAATCCATATCTTATCCCTAAACACACTCCATCCACGCCTCCACGTATGATATCCAGTTCTCACATTGACCATGTATTAGCAACGACCCTTCATCATAAGGATGTAGAAGGCACTATATCGCGATGTGCGCACAAAGACAAAGTCAACTCTAGTATCGATGAAGCAGATCAGGAATCTCAAAAGTTGTATTCAAGTGCACGTATCTTAGCAAAGCAGCTTCTTCAGGTGGGATATCAATGGCACATTATGAAAGGGGAATCTACATCAGCAACACCTTGTGATTCAACACGAGCTTAAAATCTTTCGAAAAAATCAAGAAAATCAAAAAATATGAAAATAAGAAAAAATCAGAAAAAGGATTGAAAATAGTAAAGAAAAAAATTGTCCTCTAGTGAAAACCACTATGGTGGCACTTTGGGCAAGACCATGATGAAAACCTGGAAAACAAGTGTCATGTGTGGAATCAAGCATCTACATGCGCCAGTTTAGGTGAAAGCATCTCATCATATCCATAATAAAATCCAACATCTCATCCCATCCATC
Organism: Sequoia sempervirens; assembly: GCA_007258455.2. Classification (NCBI taxonomy): domain Eukaryota; kingdom Viridiplantae; phylum Streptophyta; class Pinopsida; order Cupressales; family Cupressaceae; genus Sequoia; species Sequoia sempervirens. The sequence continues at coordinate 109,445,302 of VDFB02168118.1, forward strand.
TCAGCCATAATAAAATCCATTCACCCATGAATCATCTATCCAATCCATGTGCATATATCTGCATCCATCATCTTAGTTATCTTGATCTTGATGAAGTTTGGGGCACACTTTACACTTGTTGATGGTAAACATCTTGATATGGGTCGTTTTAATTGATCTTATCCTATGCAGCATTATCTGAGCCATGAAGCATTATCCAAATGAGCATTCTTTATCTGAGCACCTCATCTTATTGCAAGATAATCCTTGAAATCCTTTGTGTGCCTACCATATCCATCCATCCATACACCTATCTGAACATCCATCCATGGAAGTCCTTACACTGCTAGAAACTAGGGGCAAATATTTGCATCTAGCTTCAGGAATAAATCTCGATCTATATCCTCCAACTTATGTGGTGATCCGAACATTGGAAAATGTGAAATCAAATTGGTCAAATCACTTGTTAATAAAAATTCAAATCACTAGCCCATGGCATATTTTGACGAGAAGATGTTCTTTATCAAAGCTTTATCTTTCATCAAACATCAATCCAAGAAATCACTATCAGTCACATCTAAGTTGCACCTCAAACATCACATCAAATCATTCAAACAAATTTTGTTCCAAATAAAGCTTCATCAATCATGATCAATCAAATCCAATCCAAAAATCATCATCTCAGGATATCCTTGTGTTGCTTAACACTATCCTTGCATTGTTGTGCATCCTCAACAATGTTATCATCATCAATCCTAATCAATCAAATCCTTGCATTGTTGTGTATCCTCAACAATGTTATCATCATCATTAATCCATCGATCTGATCAATCAACCTTAGCTTGGTTTTTAGCAAAATACCAAACAGGGCACTGATATCATCATTCACATCCATATCCAAATTGTCAAAATCATGCGAAAATCCAAAAACATCCAAAACATAGAAAAAATCCAAAAACATTCAAAAACACAGAAAACCCCAAAACATTGGAAAATTTGAAAGTCAAAACATTTGTAAAACATCTCAAAAAATACCAAAAACAGCCTCAAAACATTGCAAAAAACTCCAAAAACATCCAAATATTTGAAAAAATCCATCTGTCTCATCTCGCTTGCACCCATAGTAACATCATCTATAATAAACTGATCGTCACCTTCATCCTTTGGCAACAGAAATAGAAACAATCATAGCAGTCAACAAAAGCAAGCTTCAATCGTAAAATCAAAATAGAAACAACAAACAATTAAAACAAAATCAAACTCTTGATCATTTTCAAACATGTTAGTCAACTTTATATCAACAACCTATCAATCAACTTATCAAACAATCACCATCCTATACAATGCATGTCCTAGGATATATCATTCCGACAATGGGTATCATTTTGGATATCACTTGGATTCTTATCCTATCAAAACAAATCCCTTTGGCTGAATGTATGAAGAACATTGGCTTGTTTGCATACTTGATCTTTTTCTTTTGATTTATCTTATTATGCTCATTCCAAGGACCTCTCGATGATATCCAAACGAAGGATTTAGAGAGATAGGAATGGGGAAATGATCATTATGATCCTTTTTTCTGTTGTACTTGTTGGATGTTCTTGTAAAATAACTTGGCAAATACTTGCTTTGTTAGGTACGTCCTAGCAAGGTTTTCGTATGTCAAGTGTGAACAAGAATACTTCTATCTATTTGTTGAGTCAAAGTCCATCACACTAGGTACAATGCCATCCTGGTTCTTTATACCCTGATGCATCGTTCCTACATGTGTTATCAAACATAAGGTCATTGGCCCTTTGAAAATCCCAACTCCTTGGCAAGAAATCATCATCATCATCATCATCATTATCTCATGTCTTTTTGGAATCTCTTATTTTCTTCTATCTCTTACTTTTCACGCTAACATGGTACCATGACAGTTAATCGTACATCATCACTAATGCATCCATCCTGCATCCACAAACTATCTGCATATCATATCATATCATATAAGAAACATTGATCATCTCGCATGCATTGCATTTCATCATTGCATAAAATAGATTGGTTATTCTAGGCATCTCATAAACCATACATTTATTACCCACTGCATAACCATAAAAGCGTCATCATATCATATCATGTACATCCATATCATCCATGCATCATCATATCATCCATTACATATAAACATCATAATCATCTTATCATTAATAATGTAATTTCCATGGTACAAATCAAGATCAAGTGTGTGTAATATATCAAAATAGGCATGAGGCTACCCATGGCTGATGAATGTCTACATCATCAAATCTGTCTACATAAAATATTCAAGTTGAACTGATCTTGAACCTCTTTTTCGAGAGATCGACCCTCAAATCAAACCTCTTTGCCCGATCTCTCGAGGGGGCAGTATACCAGCACAATTCTTTCATTGGGGCAATAGTGAGGCATCAGAGAAATTTTGACTTTTGATCAAGGCAAGGTTATTCTTTGAACCAACGCAACAAGTGCATTGCTTCAAAGAGGGGCAAAATATAGACATCGAGAATATACAGATTGATCGCACACTCGATCCTGATCCACTAACATTGTTTCATCCTGAATCATCCCTCAGTCTAACCATTTAATCAAATCTCCTTATCTGATTAAATTCATCAATATTCCTCTCTTAATTAAAGAAATCACTTTATCTAATTAAGTCACCTCTTCTCGATAATTAAATTAATCATATTGATCTAATTATCCAATTTAATTAAATAATCAATTTTATTTGATTAAATCTCTTAAGTCTATCTATTAAATTAAATAAATTAAAACCTTATTTAATTTAATCTAACATCAGCTCCTTTTAATTAAATAAATCAAAATTTTTATTTGATTAATATCTTATCACAGTCTTCTCATTATTTGATTTAGATAAATCCTAAAATCTAAGTCAAATAAGTCACATCATCTAATCTCCTGTTAAATTAATTAACCCTTGATTAATTTAATTTAATCTCATATCCCATCCTCTAGATAATGCAAGTTGCACATGAAAATAGATTTAATTCATTTATTAAATCCCTATTTTCCCTCACATGGCATCTTTTGGAATATTCCCTCAATTTGAATTCAAAAATTTCAAGTCAACATGTACATCCAACAAGGCAATAAAACATCTTACATGTCCTTTGCCTTGAGCCAAGTGGAATTTATTGCATTTTCCCTTCCCTCTCACAAGTCATTTCAACAAATTTGAATTTCAAATATTGGCATTTATTGGCACAAACCCCAAATCTTGCACATCCATCATCCATTCATAGCTTGACAAGTGGCACCATATCATTGGATAAATGTTAGTCCCACATTGTTCAAATTTGGACTGTCATCCTTCTTGAAATCCTATAAATGAAAGGCTCATATCCTCATTTCATCATCCACAATTTGAGTAAACTTACTATACTCAAATTCATAGCAATTTTTATCCATCTCATTGAATTTTATAGCTAGGTTATGCAGATTTTATCTTGGAGCATTCATCAATCTTCATCAAAGTGGATCACTCTTCATCATCAATCAACAAAGCTTGCATAGGAGTTGGGAAAGGGCCAATTTCCACATCAAATTGGCACCAAATCCATCAAGAGATCAAGAATTTATATTGCTTTCATAGGATTTAATCTCTTTTTTTGATTTCTCATTGTATTGCTTTCATTTTCCTATTTAGAGAATTGATAAATGGATTTCTTGAGGAACTTAGATTCTAACTTGCATTTCAATCTTCTAATGTGTTTTTTTGTTATGTTTTGTAGGTATTAGGATCTTGGTTCACATAGTAACCAATAATTTTGAAAAGCTCATAGGTCTCCCTATGTTCAAAATCTAAAGGTTTAAATGCAACCTAAAGGTCAAGGTCTAATTTGTGTAATGCAAAGGATTAAGGAATGAAACCTATAATGCAATGTGTTTCTAATGGGAATGCCTAACATGAATTGGTAAATCTTGCAAGTCTTTGGTTTGGAAGTCAAGATCACTATTATGATGAATTGATTCTGTTTTGGAGAAGGATTTTATGAAATTGTCGTAATTAGGTAGTTGTGGCTCTGTGTTTTCCAAAATGTTGTTTTGAAAGTTTTGATGTTTTTGAAATGGTTTTGATCTGATTTTTTACTGTTTCTGATGAGACATGACTAGAAAACATAGTAGATAGCATCCAACAATTTGTTTAGGACTGATTTGATGTGAAATGGTAGCAAGAAAACAAACACAATCCTAATAGGAAAAGGGTTTGTATTCTTGGTATAGGTCCACTAAAATACCCCAGATTGGTGTTGAACACCTCTCCTTCTTGAGAGCGAGTAGCTTAGAAGTTTGGTGGCATTGGCTCCCCTCCATGACACTCACTTCTACAAGCACACCAACTTCGGATTCCCTGGTAGTCACTTCCCAGGAACTACTATCTCTGCTCAAGGGAGTTAGTAGTGAGTGTCTTCGGGCATGATACTATACCCTACACCATACCAAGCAACGACTGAAAATGGCTAGGCTTCTAAAAACAAAAGGTGTCTAGTAAGGGCATCTAGTTCAGGGGATATGATGATAAAATCTCTCGAGAGGTCTCCCAAACCTTCGAAAAAGGGTTTCTCATATCATAAAGATATTGGAGGATAACTATCACATACCATCTTGTTGACTATGAACTTTCCTTGCAACCACAAATTTGTATACCATTTCATAAGGACTTGGCTTTAGCCCATTACTGCTTGGGTCATTCCCTTAGGGTGAGTACTTTTTCCCACTAAGGAAAGCCCTCTAATAGGTAAACAAAAAATCGGATGGGGCTAGCTTTTTGATCACCAAGTTTGCACAAGGTGAGACCATAATACCTACCACCCTCAAACACTAAGACTTGGTGTTATTTTACCCCCTAGTTAAAGCTATGTGAGAAAGACAATAATTCATTTTAGAGCACCAAAACGAAATGTTTTCTAATCTAAAAATAGTAAAAGTGGTTTCAAAATGTAATTCTTGGACATTTGAACCTACAAAACCACTTGTTAGTAGTCTCAAAAGAAAAGTCTTGGAGCAACAAAAAAGTTGCACAAACTCCAAATTAGCACCAAAAAGGGGTTAGCACCAAGCCAAAATGAAAATCTAACAACTAAACTAAAAATGAAAGAAAATATTTTAACTAAACTAAAACTCAAATAAAACTAAAAACTAAAGGACTCAATTTTTCTTTTTTTGCTGCTCCAAGAAGCAATTTTGGGAGTCCCAACCTAAAGCCACATGCTACAAACAAAAACATAGTAAAACAAAAAAAAATTGAATGAAAACAACAAAATAAACTAGTGATAAATTTCTCAAAACCAAACAAAATGAAAAAATGCAAAAATCTATGGAAAACTAAGACATAGACCTTCAAAACCCATAAATTCTTTTCCAAAATCCTGCATAACAAAAGTGTTATAAACAAAAGAAAATTTGGGTCTTAACAGCTAAATCTTAAAAAGCTACAAGCACTAAAACGACCATAAATTTCTCAAAACATATCAAAATTTTAAACCATTTAAAGTAACGGAAATCTAAAAGTGAGGCCTAAAAAACCTAGATAATTGTTTTTTAAGATTTCATGTGCCCATTTTGTTTTTCTCAAAATAAGATGATGGGATTTTGTGCGAATTCTTGGTTGTAACTTGCAAAATAACAAAAACAAACAAGAAAACAAATTGATTTATCTACAAAATTGTAAGATTCTTATTGGATTCACCAATGTGAGATGGGGTTTCTTAATTTCTAGCCTAGAATAGTGACAACTAACACCTCTAGACTACAAAACTACATCAACAAGAGAATACAAACAATGAGAAACTAAAATGAAAGCATGCATAAATAAATACTCCCCATTGTAGTTGCTTCAGTTCTCTTGCTCTCCTTCTTCTTCTTATGCCAATATTTCCCTTAGATTTGTTGTTGAAGTTGTTCAAATACCTGCAAATAGTAAGCAAGAAAGTTGGAGAAAATTAGTTGTTAAGTTGAAAGTGAGAGAGGAAGGTTGCTTTTATAGAAAACCATTCGAATGGATGGTCTAGATTAATCCTCTAGAAGGATTCTAAGATCAATGGTGGAGGATGCATGATAGGGAGGTTACATAAAGGATAGTCAAGATTAAACTTCTAGAAAGATGCCAAGATCAATGGTCTAGAATTGATGTACCAAGAATATGCTATTCTTGGAGGAATCATGACAGACAGACATGCAGGCTATGACATGAAATAATGACAAGGTATCTTTGACCAAAATGGAGGCATAAATAATTTATTTTAAATTATTTATTGAAAAATGGAGGAAAATGGAGAAAGGGGACAAGTGGAAAATAAATAATTTATTCGAATTATTTATTTGGAGGAAATAAAAGATGGAGCATTTAATTAAATTTATTCAATTTAATTAAATGTGGGGATGGAAATTGGAGAGGGATTAAATAATTTCAACATTTATTTAATGATGGAAGAATAAAGGGTCAAATAATTATTATTATTTGACTATAGAAAAATAAGTAAATAAATGATGATTTTTTAATTATAGAAGAAAATGGTGTACATTAGTGACACAATTAAATTATTTAATTGGTTAGGATAGAATACAGATTAGAAAGTGAATTAATTAAATAATTAAAAATTATCTAATTAATAGAGGAATAAGAACATAATTGAACAATTAAAATTATTCAATTATTGAATGATGGGGACCAAGAAAAATGATGCTTGCAGACTTAGGACATTTTTCACTGTCTACAAGTGGAGGCCATTCCCGTTAAGAGAACAACTTTAGAGGTAGTCTGTGACTTTATCAAAGAAAATATTTTAGTTAGATTTGGAGTTCCTTACAAATTGGTCATTTACAATGCTACTAGATTTTCTTCCAGCAAGATATCCCTCTTTTGTTATGATCATGGAGTCTCTTTATCTCATTCTGCATATTGTTATCCCCAAGGAAATTGGTAGGTTGAATCCAGTAATTAAAACCTTGTTGAAGAACGTAAAGATGATAATGTAGGTAAATAGATTAAATTAATATAGGAAATATACACAATGATATTATACCTTCATAGTCTCCTCTTCATGGATTGAGCTCACAAAATGCACCCATTTCTTGGAGATTTTCTCTAATGTTGATAGTGGATGTGGCTGCTTAATATTTTAGTAGCGTGATGTTAGGATAGAGATGGATTTGATGGAGATTTAGACAACATAAGGATATGGAGAATTTGGATGTCAAAAATGAGAGCCAAGGCGTTGTTATATATAATTTTGGTGAGATGAACCAAGGGATAGGATTGATTAGTTGATGGAGGGATGAGATTAAAAGAGAGATAGGATGTGGATCAAGGAATGAAGAAGGATTAGCTTTGCACATGACAAGTGTCACAAAAGGGAGGAGGTGTGATGGGGAGGTGTGCTCACACATGTGTGAGCACACCTTGGGAAGAGAGTGTGTAAGAAGTAGGGTGGCTCATAGGGTGGCTTGTGTAAGAGGTTAGTGGGGGTAGGTGAGATGTAGGAATTTAAAATTAGGAAATAATTATAATGAGGATTAGGGATGAGGGTTAGATCAATTAATGAAAGATTAATTGATTTAGTGAGGATGGGTTGAGTTAATAAACCAAAGGTTTATTAACTTGGGTGAAGTTAAAAGTTGGAGGATGGGATAATGATGATTAGGAAAGGGATAAGTTAATTTATCAAGGATTAATTAACTTAATCAGGGTTAGGGGATTTTAGAGAAATGCATGGTAAAGTGTTAGCTTTAATTAAATAAATATAGATTAAATTAAAGGTGATGTATAAAGGTAATGGGGAAATTAATTAAATAAATAATGAATATTTATTTAATTAATTATTAGGATAAGGGAAGGGGTTAAATTAAATAAATAACAAGTATTTATTTAATTAAATATTATTTTAAATGTCTACACTTGTTAACATCATTAAGAAAATAGTGGATGAGAATCAGAAGAATTGGCATAAGACGCTTTATGAGGTGTTATGGGTAGACATGATAACCCCAAAGAAATCCATTGGCATGTGCCCATTTGAGTTGGTTTATGTCATAGGAAGTGTTTTGCCTCTTCCATTAGAATTATTTGCTAACAAGTTACAAGCTGCAATAGAGGATCATGAATTCTGAGATGCTTTGGAGAAGAGGATTATGTATCTATCTATGATTGAGGAGAAAAGGAGTGAGATGGAATACATGATTACAATACACCAAGTGAAAGTTAATAATATTTTTTACAAGAAGGCTACGCCTCAAAAATTCATGATAAGGGATTTGGCATTACTGTGGGATAAAAGGAGAGATTCAAAAGGTGCACACAAGAATTTTGATTCTCTCTAGAAAGGTACATTCAAGGTTATGAATGAATGCAACCCAAATACATTCAAGTTGTCATACCTAAATGATACCCTACTACCCATTCCTTATAATAGGCATCATCTCAAGTTGTACCAGATGTAAGCACTTCTGTGGGGTATCCCTTGTACATAGTTAGTCTAGGATTTTTTTTCGTAATTTTGGTGTATTTTCCTTTCCTTGGTTGCTTGAGAGTTCTTGGTTTACATTTTTTCATGGGTATCAACTCTTATTCCCAATGGATATGGCGCTGGTCTACTTCACTAGTTTCTAGGTTCCTTGATTCATCTTGAGTAGTCCTCATCCCCATTCAGATCCAATTGTTACCACAATTTTTTGTCCCTATACAAAAACTTGTTCACTTACTAAAATTTTGACTAAGTCTGAAAGTTGTCGATGCTTCTAGTAATTTTTATAAGTTTTTTGGTCCCCACCTAGGTTTTCATAACCTTACTCCCATCTGAAATACCATAATTTTTCCTCTAAAGTCAGCCTTTATTACATTCAAAGGGTATGTTGATGTCCAAAGATGTTGTCCTAACTTTTATAAGTTCCACACAAGTTGAAGTTAAGTAATTTCATTGTTTTTTCATGGTTTAGAAACCTTTGTCAGTCACCAATGAGGTTATCAAAACTTTATTTTTTCTTGCTTCATGACGATAAAGGATTTTCTTTAAGAAGAGAGGCAAATAATACACTAAGGACAAAGTTTTTCAGTATTTTATCAAGGTTATGAAACCTCTATTGGTCACCTATACCTCTTTACCCCTCCTTCCCTCCCCCCCCTCTCTCTCACTCTCTCCTCTCTCTTTGTCTCTCTCTCGCTCTCTCTAATATGCACCAATATGTGATACAAAAGGGGAGGAAGTTGGGGAGATTGAGAGAGAGAGAGGGAAGGAGGGAGAGAGAGGTGGAGATGGAGAGATAGAGAGAGATGAGAGAGTGGGACAAAATGAATGGAGAGAGAGGTAGAGAGTGAGAGAGAAAGAAAGGGGAGGGAGAGAGGGAGAGAGAGAGAGAGGTAGAGAGAGAGGTGAGATAGAGAGAGAGTAGAGGGAAGGAGAGAGAGGGGAGAGAGGACGAAGGAGAGAGAGGTGATAGAGAGAGTAGAGTGAGAAGGAGGAATTTGGAGAGATTGAGAGAGGGAAGGAGGGAGGGAGAGAGAAAAAAGAGGTATAGAGGGATAGGTAGGCAGAGATAAGTAGAGAGAGAAGGAGAGATTGAGGAAGAGATGGGGATGTAGATAGAGAGGTGAGAGAGAGAAACAAAGAGAGAGAGAGAGAGGGGGGAGATAAAGAGAAGTAGAGAGGGAAGGAGAGAGATGGAGAGGTAGGAAGGGAGGGGGAGAGAGTGTGAGAGAGAGGTGAGATAGCGAAAGAGGGGGAGGGAGGGATAGATAGGGAGAGAGAGAGAGGGAATAGATAGAGAAGGAGGGTGAGAGAGAATGGAAAGATAAAGAGAAGTAGAGAGGGAAGGAGAGAGTGAGAAAGAGGGGGAGAGGGAGAGAGGGAGAGAGAAGAGAGGGGATGGAGAGAGAGAGAGTAGAGAAGGAGAGAGAGGGAGGAAGGGAAAAGTGAGGGAGAGAGGTGATAGAGTGAGAAGTAGAGAGGGAAGGAGGGAGAGTGAGAGTAAGAGGTATATAGGGATAGGTAGGTAGAGTGAAGTAGAGATGGAAGGTTGGTGGAGGAAGAGAAAGAGAGAGAGAGAGAGAGAGAGAGGAGAGAGAGAGAGAGAGAGAGAGAGAGAGAGAGAGAGAGAGAGAGAGAGAGAGAGAGAGATGGAGGGAGAGAGAGGTGATATAAAGAGTAGAGAGAGATAGAAAGAATGAAAAGATAGAGAGAAATGTAGAGAGAGAGAGAGATGGGAAGGTGGAGAGGTAGTTTTTGAGCTCAAGGGAGAGAGAGTTAGATAAAGGGATGGAGATTGTGTGTGAGAGAGACAAAGGTATAGAGCATAAGAGATACATAATGAATGAGATAGAGAGAAAGCTTATTGTTATGCCTTGCATAACCACCCCATTTTAAACTTGTTTAAAATAGGTCCCCCTTTTTTTCTATTTTGTTTCCTTTGGCCTTTTGTTTTCTGCCTTAGGCATTTTCTATTTTGTCCTGGCAGACGCGAAACTGGGACCGAAGCTAAACTTTGGAATTTCTTCCAAGTTCTAGTTTTCATTTTGTTCCCGGTCCTAATTCTGCCCGTGTGTTTGTTTTTCCTTTGTTCCTTACGTTTGGTTGTGGGGTGTTTTCTCCCCTTCTTTTTCTTCTTTCTCATCTTTTTCCTCATCATCTTTTTGTATGTTGTTGGAGGTGGAGTCGAGATGGAATCTGAATCAGAAACTTGGAAAAGTTTCAGGGTCGGGTTTTGTTCTGCCTCCACCCCCGTCGAGGTCCGCTTGGGATTGGTTTTCGTTCCGATCCCGCTTGCATTTGTTTGTCTGTTGCTTGAGTTTGGTCTCTTTTGTAGGGCCAGGTTCGGGAAGGATTTGGGATATGGAGTTGTAACCAATTTTAGTTTCCTCATCTGGTTTTGACTCTGCCCCTACCCTGTTGCATTCCCAGGTTTCTTTTCTTTTGTGAACACGAAACCGGAATGTGGGATGAACTTGGAAATGTTGGTTATTTCCATGTTTTGTTCTCGTTCTGACTCTGGTCCCAGTTCCAGTTTCATTTCGCCTCCACTAGAGTTGAGTCTCTTTTTGCTAAGTATAATTGAATGAAAGATATATGAAAGGTAGGATGAATGATGATATTTTCTATGCTTTAGAGGACTAATGAAGGCATTGTTTCACAGGATTAAAGCAACTCGGGAGCATCTGATGCCGCTTCATAAGAAGATCAATCCGCAAAAAGGTTCTAGGCCGAGAGGAAAGCATAAAGGGAGGAGGTCACTTGTCTTAATGATGAATGAGACGTTCACTGGCCGAAGTAGGTGGGCATGAATGGAAATACCCTTGGAGCACTCAAGCCACTTTACGGAGTAGTTTTCAAGGTCAAGGATGAAACACACGAAGTCTTAATGACGGACACGAGGGCTGCGAGTTAATGATGATGGTTGTAAAAGATCTGGAAACCATGCATGAGAGCGATCTTTCACCAACATGAACATAGTGCACACATTTAATGCATCATTGACTTTGTTCAAACCCTTCTATGATCGATTTATTGTAAACCCTAAATAGGGGCCGACTCATTTTGGACGCGCATGTATAAATATGGTATTTTCACCTCTTTGAAAGAGATCTTTTTCTTTATCTTCTTCCTTTTTGGTTATTATTACTAGACAAGTTAGGGTTAAGAAAGGTTAGCAAGCTAGTGTTTTGTAGGAAGTTAGGCATTTTTAGTTCAATAGCAAGAGGAGGCGATGTATCTTCTGAACTTTCTTAGTATAGATGGAGATAATTCAAAGACATGGGTTTTTTGTACACTGGTGATTTTTCCATATTTGTAAATGTTGTTTATCTATTTCATTAACAATAGAAGCAACCAGATTTAAATCTACTTCATATTGTGCTCCAGAATGGTATTTATCTTGGGTTAATCATTTGATTTGAAAGCTTTCAAGAAATGATATTTTATCTTATGTTTTGTTTAAATGATGATTTGCAATCTACTATTGAAGTTTGCACTATGAATGAATGAAATTGTGTATTAATTACACGTTAATTTTATTCTACAGTTTTAGTTTAAGAATTTCTTGGAAGGAAACAAGTCTGATTAGTTGGATGAATCAACATTCTCGTTAGTTTAAAATCTTTAATCTATCTTTTTATGTTTCTTTAAAACCACTGGTTAAAGTAGGTTTAAATATATGTTTGATCTTATAACAATCCATAAGCTCAAAACCAGCAGGCCCCTTGAACATTACAACCATATTGACCACTTTGTGAAACAACAACATTGTGAACCAACATCAAAGACCTTGGGAGTTGATTAGTTTGATTGCTAATTATCTTTTTCAGGAGAGGTGAGATATTTCACTTTTATCTTACCTACATGTTGTGGTCAACTTGGCACCATCAACAAATATACAACTTGATGATTACTAAAATTTAACCTCTTGATTACTCAAATTTGACATGTTGATTATTAAAATTTGACTGTTTGAAAAATTATACTTGATCTTCCAAAAAATAGAATTTGCATTATAACTCTAAGAGATCCAAAACCACTCTCAAACATCTTGAAAGTATATACATGAAATATAAATTAAAGTATAAAAAATTAAATGTCCATATGTAAATATAGCAAATATTTATTTCATATATATAGTTTCACTGGTAGAGAAGAGAAAGATAGACAAAGAAAAAAAGAAAGAGTTTAACAAAATGCACTCTAAAAAGTCATGATTCACATTTGGCACTCACCAAATGATGCACTTTCATTTGGCAAGAGCCAAATTTGACGCTCACTAAATGAGTTACAATGTGAAATACCAAGCCTTAGGCTCGATCATCCAAACCATTTGGCGCTTGCCAAATGATCATTTTGAGTAAAAAACAAAAGTGGTATCCTTTGTGTGTCACATCTTTTTGCACTTACCTAGATGCAAAAATTTGGCCACAAACTCAAAGTAAAGTTTTGACATAGAATGGGATCAATATGATCACACCAATATAAATTATATAAATAATTATGCACTTTCAAAAAAAATTGCACACAAAAATGTTATCATAAGAGCGAGAACATAGACCTGAAAGTTCCAAAAATGAGAATAACTCAAAAAAACCTATGAAAATATGTAATTTACAGAAAAACCAAGAAGAATAATAAAAATTACACTAGTATGAAGTGCACAACCCAAAATTTTTAAAAAAAATGAAAAAAGAAGGTTGGATAACAGATTTATGAGCTTGCGAAGTTGAGCCTCAAAAGTAAAAACTACTTTAGAAAGGGGGAAAAAAATTTAGGCACCTACTGATGTAGTGCTGACATCACCATATAAATAGTATTTGCTTGCTAGAATATTCTATCACCATAATATTTGCTAGAATATGTTGCATTGGTAAAATATTTGAGATACCTAGATATTCTCTAATGGGTTATTTGTGGAAAAATCTACAGGAAGGTGGTCCAAAATATATATATATTTCTATGTGATGAGGTCACTGTTAGGTAGTTGGGTTGTGTGGTCCACTTTGAGGGCACCACATGGCTACTAAACGACCCATATGTACCTATAGGTACCTACAATGATAGGTTTGTACTAGTACCTATGTAAGTAGGTGCACAAATAAATTGCCTTTTTTAATGTTTTCTATTTTTAAATTAAAAAATTAAAAAAAATTAAAAAACACCTTTGTGACTACATTTATGATGGCTATACAACTGTACGAACAATGATGGAATGAAAATTTTTTCCTCAAGGTCTAAGTGAAGTACTCAATTTTTTGGCGATTTGATAACTTCAATATTAAGGTTCTTGGCCCTCTTGGATGTGATGGAAAGGTCTATTTTGACCCAAAATGCTCCAAAATTATAACTAGATCCTGGATCTAGCAACAACTTCTCAACTTCAAACCCTCATAGATCTAGCCTTAGATGTCTAATTTGAATAAAAAAAGGAAAATTTTACTTTCTCGAGCTCTTTGAATTCAATGGTAACCTCATATATACACCAAAAAGCTATGACTTTTACCTACAATACAAAGATACAAAGATGAAACTCCCAAATTTGGTATTTATTTTAATTTTTCTTGATTCTTCCAGTCACCATTTAATTTAAGAGAAGAGCATACTCAACAATCAAGATCCAACAAGATTTGCAACATATATATCTCAATAATACTATCAAAAGAAATCTCACAAGCTCTAATACCATGTAAGAGTTGATATACAATACTCTACAATATATAATATTTGGCTAAAGATTGTAGCCAATCAAGATCTAGGAACTTCATAAAAGCATACGAGAGATCAACTATAAGAGAATGATAGTCTATCAAAGGATGCAAATGAAAGAGTTTAATTATTATGATTGTTGATTTACACATGATACCCCTTGGTTAGATAACCAAGGTGAGACATAGGATTGGACAAGATCATGACACATGTTTTAATCTTAGGTATTGTTGAAAGGTGCAAGACAACTGAGAGGGGGGGTGAATTAGTTGTCACCAATCACATCCAAAAATCTCAAACAATCATTAACTCCACATCCACTTTAATCTGTTATTAAGTATGAGTATGAAGTGCAAATAATAGAAAGAAATATCAACATAAGAAACACTAGATTTACGTGGAAAGACCTATAAGGAAAAAACCACGGTGAGGATTAACTCTCAATATAAAGTAATCAAAAAACTGATTACAAAGAGGTGCACTACCCAAGAAGGAGGCTCACTTCCTACAGATAGGACTCACTGTCCAATAGGGAGGCTCACTAGCTACAGATACAAAAAAAATCAAAAAAATCCACCATAGAAACTTGCACACATCCACAGCCTTGATCAGAGAACTACAGACACCATCAGTTCATTGCTTTCAGGAGTCTAACACATTAAAGTACTATTTCCTTAATTCACTTTCAAACACTCTTTCTTCTCACACTTGTGGAATCATCTCATACCTCAAATCCATAACAAATCAACTTGTATTTATACCATCTTCAACCTTAGAAACTTTCTCCAAGGCCGGTTACACACACTTCATATTAAAAATTCAAATTAGCTTAGCAACTCAACATTCCCTCGGTGGAAGAGAATGAGAGTGGACCAAACCAACACTTAACCAAGACCCAAGAAAAGATCTTGGATCAAGCACACACTTCCTTAATTGATACTTATCCTTCACATGACATGTAGACACCAAGTTGACTAAACCTAATGAAAACACAAATTAACTTTGAATTACACATTTTTGCAACAAAAAGATAACATGCGGACCACATAATATGCTTCATCATACACTGGAATACATCTCAAATTCCTTCAGATTCATCCGTAGCAAATGCAACAAACTTCATACTTAGAACACTTTCCATTAGTCCATCTAAACTATAGAGATACACAGTAATTTTGAACCTAGTCTTCCAGAGCACTAAACCATGAACGCCTTTGGAAAAACATAGATAACACCATTACAAGCCTTCTACTAGATTTGCAAGACCGAAAACAAACCAGCAAAGGACTATGAAGCAAATACATTTCTCCCAATCCACAGACAAACAACTATGCCAAACCAATGAACACAACTTTCACTCTTCATCAAACTAGAAGCTCTAATCTAGGATATATCACCCAAGGATGCCCATAAACAATAGTTTAGATCTATACAAGCATAGGATCAACAGAAAATAAATGCATAGCACAACCTGGAGCACATTCTGAACACACACACAATTTTTTCTTCACTATTTCTCAAAATCACTTGGCAACTCATCATATCAGCACACTTGCAACATCATAAAGATAGCTCCATGTACTCACAACATCTCTATAGTATCTCAACTATACATGCACAACTTGCAATCACTTGTTTCCTTTCTTTGCAACAACCTATATTGTGTTAACATCAATGACAACATTAATGACAACACCACCATACTCATTCATACTTGCAACAATCTCCTCCTTTGTCATTGATGACAACACATTATGTGAAAAACCATCAAAGACACAATACACACTCTCCTTTATTTTCTAGATTAGACAACCTACACAACATTCCTACACTCTCTCAACCTTTTCTTTTTCACATGACTCTCTCTCCCCCTTTGAAATCAATAGAAAAGAACAAAATTATGATCACTCCCCCTTAGGTGTGCACCCACATCTCATATTGCAACAATGATTCTTCCTACTCCCCCTAAACATCAGTCAAAACAAATGAAGAATTTGTAGATCCACTAGACTGATGCACCTCAATGTACACCTAGTTCAAAGAAGGAGGAGAAGTAACCCCCAAATTCTCTCAGAGATACTCAAAAGTATCCTTCAGAAGAGCCTTAGTAAATATATCAGCAACTTGATCCTTTGTAGGTACATATTCTAGCCTTACTTCATTCTTCAATACCTTTTATCACAAGAAATGATATTTGATAGATATGTGCTTTGTCCTTGAATGCATTATCAGATTCTTTAAAATATTTATTGAACTTGTATTTTCTCAAAATATAGGAATAGGCTCATCACATATCACTCCTATATCCTTCAATGTTTGCTTCATCCATAATACTTGTGTGTAGCAAGATGCTACTGCAATGTACTCAACCTCTGCAGTGGATAATGAAACTAGATCATTTCTCTTGCTTAGCCATGAAATCAATCTTCCTTGAAGAAAGAATGCACCGCCACTTGTACTCTTTTGGTCATCTACACAACCAACCCAATCTGCATCAATGTAAGCACTCAAAGTGAAATCAATATCCTTAGGATACCACAAGCCATAATTTGGAGTGCCTTCTAGATATCTAAATATCCTTTTCATAGTTGTAACATGTCTTTCTTTAGGTTTTTCTTGAAATATAACAACCAAACATACTGCATGCATGATATCTGATCTACTAGCAGTAAGATATATAACAATCCACCAATCATAGATCTATACATGCTATGATCAACTTTAGGAGAATCATCATCCTTACTCAGTTTGCAACCAATCACCATAGGGGTACAAACTAGTTTGGAATCATCCATCCCAAACTTCTTTCGCAATTATTTAACATAATTTGATTGTGAAATGAATATACCCTTGTTAGTTTGATTCACTTGAACTCCAAGAAAGAAATTCAACTCACCAATCATAAACATCTCAAACTCTTTTTGCATCTCCTCTGTAAATTTCTTGCACATACCCTCATTTCCTCCAAAGATAATATCAACATACACAACCACTATCAACATTCTATTTCCTTCAACCTTGAAATAGAGATTATTGTCTGCGAAGCCTTTGTTGAACTCTTGTTGTCTCAAGTATTTGTCCAACCTTGCATACCATGCTCTGGGAGCCTATTTAAGTCTATATATTGCCTTTTTCAACTTACAGACCATGCCCAGTTTATCTGATAATTGAAATCCCTCTGTTTTTTCCATGTATACTTCTTTGAATTCTCCATTTAGGAATGCAAATTTAACATCCATCATATATGATATACCTTGAAATATTTGTGAGAAAAAAATGCCAAAAACATCTGAATGGCCTCCATTCTTTCCACTGGGGAAAATGTCTCCTCAAATTATATTCCTTCAACTTGTGAATAATCTTTGCATACAAGTCTTGCTTTGTTTCTTACTACTTCACCATTCTCATTCAACTTATTCCTAAACTCCACTTTGAACCAATTATGTTCTTGTTTACAGGTCTAGGAACCAATTCCCATGTTTGATTTTTCTTTATCTGTTTTAACTCCTCTCTCATTGCTCTAACCTAATTTTCATCTTTGCATGTTTCACACACTATTTTAGGTTCTATCTTGGAAAGTAAACATATATTTACCTCAGTTGGCTTCTTGTCTTTACAGCTTCACTTTTATCTCCAAATATATGTTCTTCAAGATGATTCTTTTGTACACATTTTAGAGTTTTAAGAGCAGGTTCTAGAGCTTCTTCTTCTTCTTCAATCTATTCTTCTTCTTCCTTATTCTCTTCTTTTACTTGTCCGAAGATAGGTTCATCTGGTTCAACTTCACTTATTTCAACTAGTATGTGCATATCTTCATCAACTTTTACATTTGTTTCAACTATCTTTCTCAATCTTTTATTGAAGCATCTATAAGCTTTGCTATTAGTTGAATATCCAAGGAAAATACCTTCATCACATCTTGCATCAAAATTTCCAAGGTTCTCATTATCTCTTTTAATATAACATCTTCTTCCAAACACCTTAAAGAACTTAATAGTAGGAATCTTGCCAGTCCACAGTTCATAAGGAGTCTTTATGTTGTTACCTATGATCTAAATTATGTTAAGAATATAAACAACAATGTGGATTGCTTCTCTCCAGTATACATCAATTACATTTTCCTCTTTCATCATGTCCTTGCAACCTCTTGAACAGTTTAGTTCGTCCTCTCTATGACTCCATTCTGTTGAGGAGTTTTAGGAGTAGACAAATGTCTATTTATACCATGCTCTTCAAAAAATGTATTAAACTCATTGGAAGTGAATTCTCCACCTCTGTTAGACCTTAAAAATTTCATTTTCAGGTTCACTTCATTCTCTACCCTACCCTTGAACACTTTAAATCTATCCAAAGCTTGAGCTTTCTCCCTAAGAAAAGTAGCCCATGTCATTCTAGAATAATCATCAATCAAAAGCATAAAATATCTATCACCATTAAGAATTCCTATTCTTGTGGGACTATAGAGGTCTATATGAATCAACTCCATCATTTTGATAGTTAATTGTTATTTTCCTTTAAAACTACATCTTGTTTGTTTTCCCAATTGACAAGTTTTACAAATAGTATTGGTAGGCTTTGTGATTTTAGGTAGATCCCAGACAACTTTTGTTGAACTAATCCTGATTGATTGTCAAAGTTTACATGTCCCATCCTTTGATCCCATAGCCAAATTTCATTAACTTGAGATGCAAGACACTGACCATCAACATCCTTAAGCTGATGAATATTTCCATATGTTCTTCTTGCAGCTACCACAGTTTCAGACCCTTTTTCTAATCTCACAAGTGTTATCCTAAAACACAAGCTTGAATCATTTGCTACACATTTTTCCAACACTCAAAAGATTATGCCTTAATCCCTTAACATAATAGACATCATCAGTACTATGTTTTCCATCAAAACTAATTGTTCCTTTTCCAACAATCTTTGCACCAAAATCATTTCCAAACATAATTAATCCACCATCATACTTTTCAAGTTTAGTAAACTTACTTTTGTCTCTGGTCATATGATTTGAACAACCACTTTCAATCACCCAATAACCTTCGTCTTGGCTAGCATGAAAGGCAGTAACTAGAGTACCTTCCATCTCCTCCTTGTTTTCCAGACCACTTTCTATTGTGCGTCTTCCAAAGTTAGTAGACACTTATTTATTCTCTAAGGATAAAAATAGGCATTCATCATTATAACCCTCAAAATTAGATTCATCATAAAAAATTCCAGCATCTTCTCTAACATAGTACAATCTCTTGAACTTCTTATCCTTTTTGTATTTATTGTATCTTCTCTTCTTTTTTATAGCTCTATTTGGACATCTTCAAGCATAGTGACCAATATTTTCACAATTGAAACATTTAAAAGGTAACATACCTTTGTACTTGCCGGTACATTTTTTTAATTTCCTTATAAAGTTTGCTTCCAACTCCTCTGAATCTTCACTATCCAAATCATATTTTTTCTTAGTGGATTTGAAGGTGTAGACATCACAATTTGATGACTTTCATATGGTCAAAATTTTCCCCCTTATCCGTCTATTTCATCAACATTAATTAAATGATTTATTTAATTAATATCTCCCCTTTCCCTAAGGTTCCTAAAGTATTTAATTTTACAATTAAATAATTTACCTTTCATCTTCTCCTCTCTAAATTAAATAAACATACCAATTTATTTAATTTAGTTATTTGACCTTTTTGAATTAAATCAATTTTAAATTCTTCTTTTTCTCTCTCCTTGTCACATCCTCCATAACCCCCTTCTAATCTCGATTAATTTAATTAATCCATGATTAGAATGCACACACCTTAATAAGGTTTAATGTCACATCCTCCATATTCTCCAACTTGCTTCTTGGTGCTGTCATAATAGTGGTTTACAATTCCTGAGAGGAACAGATTTTAGCTGAAATCACATATTTTTAGAAAATATAATGATTTAAGCCTAAAAAAGTTCCATTTTAAGGATTCCAATTGAAGAGGGTTTGATCAAATCACCGTAGATCAAACCCCCTTGGATAGAACCTCGCTAGTTTTAAACAATACCTATAAATGTGTCTCCTTTACACCTATCAAAATGCTTATAAAAAATCACTTTTGATTTAGCTTTTGGGGGATCAAATGAATTCATTTAAATTTTATTTCAAATGATTATGGTATTCCTCAGAACAAGCTATCCAATGAATATAATTTTAATTTTTTTTGGTTTTGTTATGTATTTGTTTTTTAAGTTTTATTAAACATAGGTTTTTCATCGAAAATGAATTTCTTTGTTCTTCACATGTGGAAAAATAGAAGATTATAAAAAAAAAAAATTGAAAAATATGAGTGCACCAATATTGAAGTCCGATCCAACAAAAAAAAATAAAAAATTGACATATACAAAAAAAGTTACGCGTTATACGGTCGTGTTGTGTTTGAATTGTAATTCATTTGACTTTGAAACTTGATTAAGCAAAAAAATTCAATAAAAACTATCTAACCAAGTGGAAGCACTAGATATCAGAGTTACAAATCTAAATTTGAAAAATTAGAATTTTATCCTTCATGGAAAAAAGTTATCGTTTAAATTGTCGTCACTTTTTAAAAATGTTGTTTTCAAAAAATCAATTCTCGTGGGAGATGGAAAAGAAGTGTAATTTGATACCAAAAATTTTGAAAAAATATTTTTAGAATCTACAGACAAAATTTGATGAGACTCTAGTTTGCACCATCTTCAAATTCCTCACAGTTTAGCCGCTATAGGTGCCCGAATGTGAAGATTTATTTAAAAATAATAATTTCAGTGTCCAGTTTGGCCAAAAATTGTAAACCACTATTATGAGATTACCCTTCTAATACCTCATTAAGTTTCATAATCACCTATTTGCACAACCTTAATCTAATCCTCTTGCTACATTTAGCAGATATTTTTGGTCAACCTTCACAATTTCCACATTTGGTCTAGACCCTCTTCCCCATGTGAATTTAAAATTCACATTTATCCCTCCAAAACTCTTCTCTTCCCCATGCAAGTTGTTAGAAGTTCTAGAACTCCTCTCCTATCACATCAGTCACATGGGGTCAAGAACCTTCTATTATAAGGACCTTGTCTTATCCACAAGGTACTTTTCAGCCTCTTTCATAAGAACCTTGTCTTATCCACAAGGTGCTTCTCATATGAAGTTTAAATTTATATTTATTCTCCCAACCACCCTATCCCTTCCAATCATGTGAATTTAAAATTCACATTTATTTCCCCAACCACTTCTCTCTTCCCATGGAGATTTTTGAGGAATACTAAAATTCCTCATATGTCACTTTTCTCTTATATGGAAACAAGAAGTTCCTTTTTGAGGAGATCTTCTCCTCATTCCCAAGGTATTTACAAGTACCTCCACCTCACTTGTACCCTCTCCACCTCACCATTTCCTTTTTCCATCTCATTTCCACATGGAAAGATGTGAGGGCTTGCTACGCCCTTAATATTATTGTACATTGGGTTATGAATAGTCGGCTTGTGGCTATCTTAACTCTCTATTAAGTCATATTATCATTAGTATATTGTTATTTAGTTGTTTATGTCGGCCTAAGTCTTATATAGGTGTGTCTAAGTCGGCCTAGGTGATATTCTTGGCATAAATAGGTATATATAGGAGGTTGTGAGTCTTATTTCATCATCAAGTTGTGAAGTGTGTTCTCATTAGAGATATTTGGAGGTTTTCCCCCTCGAAGTGGCTTGTTATTCTCAGTTATTATCAAGTATTTTTGGCATATTTCATATCATATTCTTCCATTGTGCAAGTTATTTCATAACAAGTGGTATCAGAGCATGATCTTGGCACCATAGAGGGAAGGTTTTTCTCAATTTTGGAGGCGATTTTGGGAAGAGCATATCTTTCAGAATTTGTCGAATTTTTTTCTAATTTTTAAAGGGTTTTTGAAGAACATATTGGAGAAGCTGAATTATAGATTTTAGAAGAATTGGAGCAGAATTAAGTGAATTATTGCAGAATTAGGGTTTCTACACTATTTTTTTGGAATCTACATATCTCTCACATCTTGTTGAATTGGCGTCTGATTTTTATTGGGTTTTTGAAGATATAATAAAGGAGATTACAATAAAAATTTGAGAGAATTTAAGTTTCATTTGTGTGATTTATTTCAACATTAGTGGTTTCCATCATGACGGGGCCTGCAACAAGGGGTAAAAAGAATGTTGTCACTCCGGGGAAGACTCCTGATAAGGATGGTGAAACAATCGAGGATATTACTCATAACGAAGAAATAAATAAGGTCAAGGAAGAAATTTCCTCAATTAAGATGGATATGTGTGACCTACAAGGAGATATGTCGGACATGCGAAACATGTTAAGCACCTACATAGCAGAATCAAGAAAGGAGTTCTCAAGTGACCAAGGTGAGAATTCTAGGTCAGCCACTACTAACACAAGCTTTAGTACTCCTATTGGATCTAGGAATTTATTTCCCAAGGTGGATATGCGCAAGTTTGATGGTAAGGATCCTCTAACATGGATAAACCAAATGGAGAATTTTTTTGAAGTACACCAAATCCCAAATGGACAAAAGGTCACGATGGCTTCCTTATATTTAGAACCAGATCAATTCATTTGGTATCGTTGGCTTTGCACTCATCGAGGTAAAAAGGGGCTCACCGTCTCATGGTCAATTTTTACAGAGGAACTCCAAGCACAATATAGCAATAGTGTCACAGACAACTTCAGCCAGCTAGCTAAACTTCAACAAAGCAGGATCAGTTAAGGATTATTCAATTCAAAATCTATCCTTAAGGGTGGATTCAATTACGGAGGAAAACTTGAATGATTTATTCTTGGGTGGTCTCAAGGATCACATTCAACATGAGGTACGCATGTTTAGACCTAGTTCCATAAATGAGTCTTTTATCTTAGCACGCAGGGTAGAGGAGAAATATTTGATTCCTAAGAAGCAAGGGGCTAATGTGACAAGAGAAAGGATATTCAACACAACCTACTAAGTTGACTCCACAACAAATTGAGGAGAAAAGAGCAAAAGGCTTGTGTTTCAATTGTGATAGCAAATCTGATCGAGGACATAAATGTAGTGAAAAGAAATTGTTTTATATTGAAGGTCCCAATGAGGAAGAAGAGGAGGAACCCATACTAGAAGATGAAAGGGAGTCAAATGAGGAATCACATGATTCTCAACCAATCATTTATTGTCATGCACTCTCAGGTTTCAGTGCTCCACAAACTCTCAAGGTGGTGGGGTTCCTAAAGAAGTAGAAGGTAACAGTGTTGATCGACTCAGGTAGTACTCATAATTTCATCAACAAAAAGTTAGCTACTCGTCTAAATTGTTTCATATATCCAGCTCCAGAGTTTCAAGTTTTGATTGCAGATGGTGGTATAGTTAGTTGTTCAGGGAAGTGTCATAGCATTAAATTATCCATGGGAGATTATCAACTTGATACCCCAATGTATGCGATATCCATGGGTGCAACAGATATTGTTTTGGGAGTACAATGGCTTACTACATTAGGAACAATTGAGATGAACTTTCAAGAACTATTCATGAGATTTCAATCAGAAGGAAGGCTAGTAGAGCTAAGGGGGTTGAAGGCAAAATCTCCACAAATGGTAAGCTCTCATCAAATGCAAAAGTTGCTTAAGAAAGGAGTAGATGGATTTGTGGCCCAACTATGTTCATTAGAAGTCTCTCAATCTATTACTCCTACTCATCCAGATTTGCAAGCTATAATTGATCGTCACTCAGTTGTTCTTGGAGATATGCCTAAAGGACTTCCTCCTAAGAGGGATCATGATCATGCCATACAATTAGTCCCAGGGAGCCAGCCACCGAACATCAGGCCTTACAGGTATCCACACATACAAAAGAGTGAGATAGAAAAAATTGTTGAAGAGATGCTAGAGGCATGAATCATTAGGCATAGCCAAAGTGCTTACTCCTCGCCGGTGGTGATGGTACGTAAGAAGGATGATACTTGGCGATGTGTCTAGATTATAGAGTGCTCAACATGTACACCATTAAAGATAAGTTTCCAATTCCAGTCATTGATGATTTGCTAGATGAATTAAATGGAGCTATGTTTTTTACCAAGTTAGATCTTAGATCTGTTATCACCAAATTCAGATTAAGGAGGAAGATATTTGTAAGACAACATTTCAGACTCATGAGGGTCATTATGAATTTTTGGTGATGCCATTTGGTCTTACCAATGCACCATCTACATTCCAAAGTTTGATGAATTCCATTTTTAAGAAGTTCTTGAGAAAGTTTGTATTAGTATTCTTTGATGATATATTGATTTACAGCAAGACTTGGGAAGAACATTTGCAACATGTGGACCAAGCATTACAAATACTTGAAGATCATAAACTCTATACTAAGCCATCCAAGTGTGCTTTTGGTCTTACAGAGGTGGAGTATTTGGGACACATAGTTTCACATGAAGGAGTAAAGGTGGACCCTAACAAAATTAAGGCTATCATGGAATGGCCTATTCCAAAAACCATTAAGAAACTGAGAGGATTCTTGGGATTGATAGGGTACTATAGAAGATTTGTGAAGAATTATGGTAGTATAGAAGCACCTCTCACCACTCTATTGAAGAAGGATTCTTTTCATTGGAACGAGTCTGCCAATACAACATTTGAGAGATTGAAGGAGGCTATGTGTTCAACTCCGGTACTTCCACTCCTGACTTCACCAAGGAATTCATTGTGGAATGTGATGCTTCTGGAAATGGGATAGGAGCAGTGCTTATGCAAGAAGGTCGACCAATTGCTTTTGAGAGTCATCAATTAAAAGGTAAGAATCTACTAAAACCTATTTATGAGAAGGAAATGCTAGCAATACTCCATGCAGTGAAACAATGGCGGCCTTATCTATTGGGTAGACATTTCAAGGTTAAGACAGATCATGATAGCCTAAAATATTTTTTGGAACAACGACTATCTTCTGAAGAGCAACAAAAATGGGTCACTAAGATGTTAGGATATGACTTTGAGATTGTATATAAGAAAGGGAAAGAAAATGTTGTTGTAGATGCATTGTCAAGGAAGGATGAGAAAGATGAAGCCTTATTGTGTGCCCTTTCAATATTACAAGAAAATTGGGTGGAGGAAGCCAAAGTAGAGTGGCAAAATGATGTTGCGACTAGTAATCTCATCGAGCAATTAAAAAGTGATCCTAGTAGTTCAGATAAGTTTTGTTGGAAGGGAGATACTCTTTGGTATAAAGAGCGTTTGTATCTCTAATTCCAACCTTAAAATCAAGATTCTCACGAGTTGCATGAGTCTCCAGTGGGTGGTCATTCAGGATTTTTGAAGACATATCATCGAGTCAAGCAAGATTTCTTTTGGGAAGGGCTAAAGGGTGATGTTCAAAAATTTGTGGCTGAATGTTTGGTGTGTCAAAGGCATAAAGGGGAGACAATTAAGGCACCAGGTCTCTTGCAACCCTTATCTATTCCTAGCCAGCGTTGGGAAGAGATATCCATGGACTTCATCACAGGGCTTCCCAAATCTAAAGGTCATAATGTCATCATGGTGGTGGTTGATAGGCTCACTAAATATGCACATTTCATTGCATTAGCACATCCTTTTACAGCAAGTGTAGTGGCTAGAGCTTTTTTGGAGAATATCCAAAAGCTACATGGTACACCTAAAGTTATTGTTAGTGATCGTGATCCTATCTTCACTAGTCACTTTTGGAAAGATTTATTCTCATGTTTGGGTACTCAATTGGCTCTTAGCTCTTCATACCAACCTCAATCGATGGGAAACGAGGTTGTTAATAAGTGTTTGGAAGGATATCTACGTTGTTTCACTTCAGAGAAACAAATTCCAATGGGTAGATTGGCTACCACTTGCGGAATGGTGGTATAACACTTCTTTTCATAGCTCATCAAAAATGTCTCCATTTTTGGAACTTTATGGATATCATCCTTCCATCACATCATCAATTAAGGTGTCCCCAAGAGTTCAGCAGTAGAAGACCACTTGCTTCATCAACAACAAGTACTTTCGTGACTCAAGGAGAATTTAGCCATGGCACAAAATCGAATGAAACAACAGGCAGACCAACATCGTAGTGAAAGAAGTTTTGAAGTTGGGGATTGGGTCTTCTTGTGACTATAGCCTTATAAGAAAATCTCACTAAAGCAGCAAAGAAAGAATAATAAGTTGTCACCAAGTATTATGGTCCATACCAAATCATGCAGAAGATCGGTAGCGTTGCCTACAAGCTTGAGTTGCCACCTACAACAAAGATACATCCAGTTTTTCATGTTTCCTGTTTGAAGAAGGTAATTGGGCATAATATTCCCACTCAAACAACACTTCCTGAGCTAGATGAAGAAGG
Source organism: Sequoia sempervirens (assembly GCA_007258455.2). Taxonomy (NCBI): domain Eukaryota; kingdom Viridiplantae; phylum Streptophyta; class Pinopsida; order Cupressales; family Cupressaceae; genus Sequoia; species Sequoia sempervirens. The sequence continues at coordinate 109,471,859 of VDFB02168118.1, forward strand.
GAGAATCATTTTGGAACCAGAGTGCATTGTCAAACACGCACAAAGAAGCTGAGGAATAGAACTATCACTGAGTATCTCATCCAATGGAAGAATTTACCAGTTGAAGATGCCACATGGGAAGATGGGAGTTCATTCAAAAGTTTCAAACTTGATTAGCATTGAGGACAATGCTTCTTTGAAGAAGGGGGGCATGCTACGTAATATTGTTGTACATCGGGTTATGAATAGTCGGCTTGTGGCTATCTTAACTCTCTATTAAGTCATATTATCATTAGTATATTGTTATTTAGTTGTTTAGGTCGGCCTAAGTCTTATATAGGTGTGTCTAAGTCGGCCTAGGTGATATCCTTGGCATAAATAGGTATATATAGGAGGTTGTGTGTCTTATTTCATCATCAAGTTGTGAAGTGTGTTCTCATTAGAGATATTTGGAGGTTTTCCCCCTCGAAGTGGCTTGTTATTCTCAGTTATTATCAAGTATTTTTGGCATATTTCATATCATATTCTTCCATTGTGCAAGTTATTTCATAACAGGGCTTGTGAGTCCTCAACTCACCATAGCCCTCCATCTTGGCCATGTTGGCTCAATCTCAACTGTCCATTCCTCTAGAGAATTCCTCTGTTCAAATGAGAAATTTTTTCTCATTTTCATTCATTAGGCATTCACACACTTGGCCATTCAAGCTCTCTAGCTCACCCTTGCATTCAACTCTTTGCATCCACCATTGTTGCATACTTTGAAGCCTCATCATTTGCATTTGCAATTATCAATCCAACTACCCACATCCTCCATTGCATTTCTCATCTCATTTAGCTCATTTTGAATCCATTTTTCATTCCAGCTTGCCATCAAAGGAGCACACAAACATTAAAGATCCAAGGCCCAACCAAGAAGCAACTTGAACAAGGTAAAATCTATTGGCTTATCCTTATTTTGTTTAAGTTTAATGTAGTCCTATCTTGAGGTGTTAGTGTATTTTCCTTTCTTTTTGCATTCTATTTTGCATGATTTGGAATAGGTTAGGAACACTATATCACATTTCTAGCATATCCGGTGGGACCCACAGATGGGTCCTTTTATTTTCACATTTGCTATTTTTTGATATTTTGAAGGTTTAGGTCACAGAGAGGTGAACCTACCCCTAACAGGGGTGACCCTACCTTAAACAGGGGAAAACCTTCTCAAGGATAGGCGAAACTACCCAACTACATGTGACCCCGACCTAAACAGAGGCGACCCTGCCCTGTAGAGTTGCCCTTCTAAACAAAAAATCTATTTTTTTCTTCACCGTTTTCTATAGAGGGGAAAACCTACCCTATAGAGGAGAGAACCTACCCTAACAGGGGTGAAACTGCCCTAAAAAGTGTGAACCTGCCCTAATAGGGGTGAACCTTCCCTACATAATCACCCTTTTGAGCAGCAAAAGCAAAATTTACTTATTGTTTTTTGCAGAGGGGTGAACTTGACCTGCAAAGGGGAGAACCTTCCCTATAGTGAGGTGAACCCACCCTAACAGGGGTGAACCTACCCTAATTGGGGAAAACCTTCCCTGGCTAGAGATTTTTACAACATAAAACAAAGGTATAAAAGTAGGTTTTAGACTCTGTTTTTTGTCATTTTGATTGACACTGACCCCTAACTCGTCTTGCTGGTGACTGATAGATTTTTACTAATGTTTTTGCAACTTGTTTGACACTTATTGAAGATCTAAACCTCTAACATATTTTTAATAGGGTGGACAGGTCTAGCTATTAGTTAGTTGTCTTTTTTTTTTCTAGTACTTAGGCACATAGTTTAACTAGGGGGAGTCAAATCTATTGTGTGTTGTGTTTGAAATTCCTTGTGTCACCCAAGAAGGAATTATTCCATTCAAGTTTTCCCCTTGCACTTCGTGTGAGCTTAGGGAGTAGACAAAAATAGGGTTAGTGTTCTCTTTTTAGCGGGACCTACTTGGGGATTTCATCACCCCAAGGGATGATCCCAACCACGCATACTGGTGGGGTATACAAAAGGGGGAGAGCCAAAGTTGTACCCCAATCCAGTCACATCATGTTTGGCCAAGCGTCAAAGCTAGGGTGATACCTAGATAGACGTGAAGAGTTGGTCTGAGCCTTCAATATCTCGCTGGGGTTCCTGACTCACGCTTTTGATGGGCTAGTGTTCACGATTTGGGCCTCACATATCGTGTGTATATCAAGGACTCCCTAGTTGCCTTATTTAGCCTAGTTAGTGGACCATGTTGACCATACCCCTTCATACTAATCTTAGGATTGTGTTGTTTGAATTGTCTTTGTTGTGCTAAACTAGTGCATTTCTGTTAGTCAAGTCAACCTTACCTTCTACTTGTTGTTTGCTTTATTTTTATTCCTTTTCCATAGCTATTTTTACCCAAGTCAAGTTTAGTTTTTTGTATAGAGAGGTGAACTTGCCCTGAACAGGGGAAAACCTGCCCTAATAGGGGCAAACCTGCCTTGAAAAAGGGCGAACCTACACCCTATCTCAGTTATTTCTCAACCTATGTTTTATTAGAATTGTCTATTTTTTTACCAAATAGGAAAACTTTCCCTCCACAGGGGTGAACCTGCCCTCAACAAGGGTGAACCTGCCCCCTATCTTAGTCATTTTTTAGCTTGTTCCTATCAAAATTGTCTAAATTTTAACCAAACAGACGAACCTGCCCCTATAGTTGGGTAAACATTCCCTATACTTGGGAGAACCTACCCTTACTTGGGTGAACCTACCCCAACTTGGGAAAACCTTCCCCCAAGTAGCCATTTTCACCTTCCGTTCATTCATTTTGAGTGTTCGTTTCATCATTTTTGAGTACCCGTTTTCCCATTCTGAACACCCATTTGCTCAGTCTTAACACCCATTTTCCCATTCCAAGCACCCATTTTCCCATTCTAAACACCCATTTTCCCATTCCAACCATCCATTTCCTCATTACGAGCATCTGTTTGCACATTCTGAGTATCTGTTTCCCTATTTAGAAAGTTTGCTCACCTATTTTGATACTTCGTTTGACCTCTTTGTTGGTTTAGACAAGTCTAAAAGTTAAGTTGGGAAAACCTAACCTATACTTGGGCGAACCTGACCTATACTTGGGAAAAACTAACCTATACTTGGGTGAACCTGACCTTGTCTTAGGTGAGCCTGACCTTGTCTTGGGTGAACCTAACCTGTACTTGTGCAAACTTGACCTGTACTTTGGTGAACTTGACCATTTCTTGGGAAAACCTGACCTTATCTTGGATCAACTTGACCTATATTTGGGAAAACATGACCTCTATATAGGCAAACCATACCTCCTATTGGGTGAATTTGATCTCTAATTGGGCTACCTTTCCCCTAGTTGGCTGACCTACAGTTGGTTAGATGAGTTTGATGTTTATCCAACCATTCTACATCTTCTGTTCACCAGTAATTTGCATCTACACTTTCCATAGGTCACACATTTATCACCCGAATCATAGAGGAACATCATAAAGCAACCTCTAGGTTACCCATTCCTCATCATTTTTTCAATCTAGATCCTCTAAACTTAATTTGAATTCATTATCCAAATTGACCTAGGTATCTTAAATTGATCATCATCCTACAACGTCTGCTTAGGATCACCATCTGTCCTGTGTCAACCATCATCATTTGGCCCTATCAATTCACTTCCATCTCAAGTTGGATTTGGTGCCACAATCATCTACCTATCCTTAATCCGATCAATCAACGCCTTAAGTCACCTAGGGTGATCTTCGAACCTGGTTTAGAATCCCTTTCATCGTCCAATCGTATCCAATCATCCAAACTTATCAATCATTTCATAAATCAACTTTAGCCAATCTAATCCAATCTAATCCTCATCCAATCAACTTATCCATTATCATATCCAATCAATCTTTAAATTGTCATGTATGTCATCTTTGAATTGCATCTTAGAGTTTAACCACATCTTAGCTCACCTAGTAGTTTTGCATTTTCATGTCTGTTCAAACTTGGTCACAAGCCAAGAAATGAATGGAAGAACAACAAGGTCAAGGTTCCTAGCCAAATATCACTCAAGATCACAACAACACTACAAAAATACCACAAGATCCTAATAATGTTGCAAACATCCCACATGATCCCAACAATGGTGCAAATATCCCTCAAGATCCCAATAACTGTACATCATCACAATCCAATACTAATGGCCAAAACACTTCACCACCTGGAGATGAGAACATGGTCAATCAGCCTGAAGTCACCGTTGATGAATACCTAAGAAATCCCACTAATGTTTAGATGATGGATCGCCTCCTCAACAAGCGTGGGGATAAGATTCTCGCTACTCTGATCATGAAAGGAGTCAAACCACCACCCAATTTCAATATGTCATAGTAGACTGACACCCAATCCCTTCATCACAAAATCCACAAACAAATGCTCCAGGAAATTTTTATATTCACGAAGGTCCACCTATAGAGAATTGGTATCATCCTAAGTGCGGAAATGTTGTAATAAACCAAGTCACCAATTATCCTCGCCTCCCGTCTATAGCGTCTATAACACCACCTGATCCTAATGACCCCTATGCCTATGGCATGCCACAAAATATTCTGACTACTCCACCACTTCCACCTCAACATCTTGGTCAACCACCCATCAACATTAGAGGTACTCCACTTCTTGCATTGATGCCACCTCCAGGATCTACACCTATTGGTAATCGACCACCACCCCATCAAGGTAATATCTCTGCATTTTAGCAGCCTCCTATTAATCCTCATCAATCCACTGTGATACAAGCATTGCCACAACCTACTGCTACCATTGTTGTTTCATCTCAACCACCCCATCAACAATCTCCACAGTAAAACATCACAATCCCATAAAAAAATGTTACCATCCCATAGCAAAATGTTTTGATTCCTCAGCAACACACTATTGTGCCTACACAACTCCCACATCAAGTCACACAAATTGCATCGCAATCACCACAACCACCCATGGAGCTTTTGTAGTAGTCCCGCAACAACATCACATCCCATCTCACCAACTTTATCAGGAATCCCCACAATAACAAAAACCATGCCATCGTACACACATTCCTACGCAAATGCAACAAAATCCTCTCATGCAATATCTTTACCACCCATCTAGTATGTACATTGCTTATGCTACTACATCCAATCCTAATCAGAACATTCATGTGACCACTCAAAACCCCTTGCAAAATCAACTACCTCCTTACACTAATCCTCTGCAGTCACACACAAAACCATACCAACAATAGTCTAATCCCCAACAACTTCCATACATCACACAACAACCCAATGTTGCATACAATTATCAACCCAATCCATACTACTCTCAGCAACAACCTTCATACCAAAAAGGTACTTCATCCACATCGTACACACATCAACAACCACCTTATCAACAAGGTGCTTCATCCACCTCTTATTATCAACAAATGCCACCTTACCAACAAGGGGCTTCCACATCATTGTACTATCAAGATGCTACACAATACCAGCAGGCACTCCATCCGCTTCACACTATCAATAGCAGCCACCATAACAACAAGCGGCTTCCACCTCTTACCATCAAAATATATCATATCCACCTTACGTCAATCTGTAATTTGCTTACGCCAATCAATACCAGAAAACACCTCCATATACACATCAACCTGCTTATGATCCTATTGCTTCAGCACCATCCTCATCATATTAGTAGTATCCTCCATACAATTAGCCAAGTTCATCCAATCCAACTCCTGTGGCACTTATCAATCAATATCTAGAAGAAGTAAAAGCCGCATTAAAGGACTTACAAGCTGGGACTGACAAACAATCATTCAAGTTTGAGGACATTTGTCCCTACCCATTTGATCCTTCCTTTTCATTGGTTCCCTTCCCAAAAAATTTTGAAATGGAAAAATTTGATAAATACAAAGGAACCAAAGACCCTAAAGCTCACCTTAGAGAGTTCTACACCCACTGTCAAGAAGTCATGCATAATGACAATTACCTTATGAGATTGTTCCCTAGGATTTTATATAGAATAGCTCTTGACTGGTTTATGGGTCTTAAGAAAGGATCTATCAAGTCCTTTGCACAACTTTTAGAAGATTTTTTCTCCTGCTTCTCCTTTAATCTAGAGAAGGATATTGACACCTTATATCTCTTTAAGGAAAAGCAATGGGAGGGAGAAACCTTTTCAAGCTATCTTCAAAGATGGGAAGCCCTAGCCAATCGCATGAAATCTCTATTATGGGAAAAGGACATGGTCACCTTGTTCATCAAAAACTCCCATCCATACATGGCCCACAACATCAGAATCTAATGTGTCATGACCTTTGTTGAAATGATGGAGAAAGGTCCTATTCTTGAGAGAGCCCTCATTGCTAAAGGGCTCGTCAAAATCTTTAACTCTGATAAGGAGAAGTCATCCAGGGAGAAGCCCCATTATTGGAACAAAAACAAAAATGTTGTCAATGATGGTGTCACTGACACTAGACATGTCCAAGTGGTCAATGCTTTGCAGAAGCCACAATATCCCCTCAGAAGTCAAACCCTCATGCCATATCAGTGCCACAAGGGGTACCTCGTCCCAACCAACAATCCAATAAAAATAACCAAGGGAATGAAAAATGTCAATTCACTCAACTAGGGGAACCCCTAAGTGCCATGTTTAATAGGCTTCTTCAAGCCAATTACCTGATCACATATCATATGACCAAGCCACTCGACAAATCCAAGCCCAAACCAAATTGGTTCAAAGAAAATGAATATTGTGAGTTCCACAAGATTAAAGGGCATACTTGAACAAGTGTCAAGATCTGAAAATGTACATCTAAGATCTTATAGATCAAGGTGACATACATGTGGATGCCAATACGACATCTTCGTCCAATGCTCAATTGAAAATATATCAAAATGCTTTCCCTAAGCATAACCAAGGTCCTAATACATCAAACACCATCCCAAGACCTAGTAACAAAAATAATTACGATAACACCACCAATAACATTAGTTATAAGAATGTTTCATTCAATTATCAGGGTATCATCAAGCATATTTAAGTAGAACCATGTGTATCTATGATATGTGTAAAAGGAAAGGATCCACAATGTGTTGTTACCTCCCATTGAACCCACATCACAGTCCCTAGAGCCTCTGCATCAACCAAACCATAGCCTATCAATTCTCAATACAACATTCTTGACCATCTAGGAAAGACTTTGACATAGATATCCATTTTGGACTTGCTTAAGTCTTCTCCCACACACCAAGAAATCCTAAATAAGGCCTTACGAGACACCCAAGTTCTTGATGACATAGACCCTACATAATTTCAAGCATTTTTAGGGCACCTCTCTACCACCTATCAACTTGGTTTTAGCCAAAATGACATGCCCTACATTGACTCCAATCACAATTGGGCCCTCCATCTAGTGGTCCTTGTAAATCAGCATAAACTAAAAAGGGTCTTGGTAGATAATGGTTCTACCCTAAACCTTTGTACATTGAAATTCATAAAATAGGTTGGATACATCCATGCTGATTTAAATAATCAATTCATCACAATCAAGGTGTATGATAATGTGGAGTGTGATTCTTAAGGTACAATATGTCTGCCAATTCAGGTTGGCCCAATTGTGCAATACACTACTTGTCATGTCCTTGATCTGGAACTCCCCTATAAACTCCTCCTCAATCTTCCATGGATTCACACCATGCAAGTTGTTCCATCCACATACCATCAATGCCTAAAATTCCCATTCAATGGGGTAGAAGTCACAATACACGCGGATCCCCAACCATTTGAATATTGTCGTGCATTAGAAGCTTCTTTTGCTCATTCCCGCTATTTTCTTGGAGTGGAAATGGGACCACCATAGACATCATCATCCCAATCATCTACAACCGCACTAGCCACCACTTCATCCACTCCATCATCCACATCTAATTGCTCCCTCACTAAAGTCCAAATCATTGACAAGGGATGTGGTGAGTATGAAATGTGTACAAATTTGAACGTGGAAACAATGCCACCTTCGCTACACACATATGGCCAACCTTCATAGTCTACACCAAAACCAAAAGACAACACCGTCACCTTTAATTTTTTGAATGTGGGATCCAACACCTTTCACTCTCCCAGGTTAAGACAAGATATGCCAGAAGATGACATAAGCCAATGGGTTTATCGTGAGGAACCTGATCCCTCCCCTCCTTTGAAAGAATATTTCTAGGAGAACTATATTTGGCCATCTAATTTTTCTGAGAAGTACAATTATTAGGGGGGAGGCCTTGGCATTGAAGAGCAAGGAAGGAAACACCATAATTAGGCTACAATAAGACTAGGAAACTTAGGCTTGGGTCATGACACAAAACAAAAGGGACCTATAGCATCATCTAGTGCCTCTAATAACGTTAGTGAGAGCAACAGTCTCCTTGAAGATATACCAGAGGATGAATCCATCATACACGCATACGATGGCATATATCACACTGACCTCTCTTCCATGTTCGACTGCTTACACATTTGTACCATTAGCCTATCTCTTAAACATCCTGAACTTATAGACTAGGACTTACATGGAAACGCACCCATCGATACCTTTCCTACAATGGATTAGTACATACATCTCATGGGATTGGGGGAAGATGAACACCCTAACCACAAAAGTGAAAAGAAACAAAATCAAAAAAGGTCACCTAGTGAAAATCTCCCAGAGGCACTTCTTGACCTAGAAAAAGTAAAAACAAAGGGTGTATCTAATAGTGAAAACCTTGATGAGGCACTAGAAGATGAGGATGTTCATCTTCCCCTTGTAGGAACTCAACTCTTTGAATGATCATCCATCCTAATAAAAGAAACACAGGAAATAAATTTGGGAACTGAAGAGGATCCCAAAATTACATATTTAGCCAAAGCACTATCAGAAGAAGAATATTCTACCATCACCAAGCTTCTCAAAGAAGGCATCGTCAACTTTGCATGGACATATTCAAACATTCTAGGCCTTGACCCCACTTTAGTTGTACATCACCTCAATATACATCTTGCTTCCAAACCTATTAAGAAAAAGCTCTAAAAAATGTACCCCCAGGTGGCTCTACTGGTTAAGAAGGAATTAGAGAAGCTATTGGACACTGGATTCATAAGGCCCATTGAATATTCAGAATGGATCTCCAACGTAGTGCTCATAGCTAAACCAAATGGTGCTATCAGAGTTTGCATAGACTTCTGTGACCTCAACAAGGCTTTCCTCAAAAATTATTTTCCTTTTCCAAACATAGATATGTTGGTTGACCTCACTATGGGACATGGGATGCTTTCCCTCATTAATGGATTCTCTAGATATAATTAGATTAGAATCGCACCTGAAGACCAACATAAAACAACTTTCACTACACCTTGAGGCACGTTCTATTATAATGTCATGCCCTTTGGTCTCAAAAATGCAGGGGAAACCTATTAGCGAGCTATGACTGTTATCTTCCACCACCTCATCCACATCATAATGGAAGATTATTTTGATGATCTATTAGGAAAGTCAATAACAAGGAAGAACATCCTATGGTCCTCAAGAAGATCTTTGAGCGTCTAGAGAAGTATGAGCTAAGACTGAATCTGAAGAAATGTGTCTTTGGGGTCACATCAGGCAAACTACTAGGTTTTATTGTCTCTCAAAGAGGTATAGAAGTTGATCCAACAAAATTCAAGGGAATCATGGAGATGCCTCCACCACGCAACCTCAAATAGTTGAGAAGCCTACAAGGTACGTTACAATCCATTCGGTGATTCATTGCTCAATTAGTCGACAAATGTCAGTCATTCACTCATCTGCTAAAGAAAGACAATGCTTTTAAGTGGACTCAGTACTGTCAACTTGGCTTCAACAAAATCAAAGAATATTTGGCTCACCCACCAATCCTTATGCCACCAATTCCTAGCAATCCACTCCTGTTGTACATTTCTACTACTTTAGTGGCATTGGGGGCATTACTGGAACAACACGATGAGTCATTAAAGGAAAGAGCAATATATTACATCAGCTAAAACCTGGTGGGTTATGAGATCAATTATTCCCTAATGGAAAAAGCTTGCCTAGCTGTGGTTTATAGTTCACAAAAAATCTAACATTACATGCTCAATCATCCAGTAAAGCTCATCTCCAAGGTTGACCCACTAAAATACCTGTTATCCAGGACAATCCTAACTAGTCACATGGATAAGTGGGTCATGCTGCTAAGTGAAATTGATATAGAATATGTGGACTAGAAAGCTATTAAAGGACAAGTGATAGCCGATTAGCTTGCAGATGCTCCCCTAGTTGATGCCTACCCCCGAACAATAATATTTCCTGATGAAGGAGTCTTCACAGTAATAGAAGCGGCCACATGGACACTATACTTTAATGGTTGATAACCATACAATTGATCGAGGGTAGGAATATTTTTCATCACCCTCCAGGGAGATTATATACCAAAGTCATTCAGATTGGCCTTCCCATGCAAAAATAATGTAGTTGAATATGAAGCTCTTCTTAGTGGCCTCAGAATTGCAATCCAATGGCATATCACTCACCTCAAAGTCTTTGGTGATTCTTAATTAATCATCAAAAAGGTCAACGATGAGTTTCTTACAAAATATGATAAGCTACTGCCCTATAAATGTATGGTAGAGGACTTCAAGAAGTATTTGACTTCCGTCCAGTTTGATCAAATTCAAAGAGTCCAAAACAAAGCAACATATGCTATGGCTACCATTGGTTCATTAATTTACATGCCCAAAGACATGACAGAGTGTGAATTCCTTTTTGAATAGCTCTTAATCCTGGCATACGATATCCTAGAAATTGAGATGGTGTGTGACATTGTAGGTCCCATGTCCTTTTGGTACCATGATATCTTCACCTACCTTTGTGACAATATCCTACCTCCTGATCTCATGCAAAACCAACATAAGTATTTTATCCAACATATATCCCGTTACACCATCATAGGTGATACTCTTTATTGACGTGGGTATGATGCAACCCTCCTCTAGTGTTTGAACGAGACTAAAGCCCATACTGTGTTAATAGAGGTACATAGTGGTGTATGTGGGGCCCACTCAAATGGCTTGGCCCTAGCTATGAGAATTCTTCGAGTAGGATATTACTGGCCTACATTAGAACATGATTCTTGTGAGTTCTTCAAGAAGTGCTTACCTTGTCAACAACACACCGATCTAATACATGCTCCATCATAGGATCTACAACCTCTTGTAGCACCAGGGCCTTTCTCTTAGTGGGGTTTTGACCTAATCGAAAAGATATATCCCCCATCCTCCAATTGATATACCTTCATCATTTCTACAACTGAGTACTTCAACAAGTGGGTGGAAGCAATGCCACTCTCATAGATCATAGGTACTCAAATTTCCAATTTTATCCTCTTCCATATTCTCTGTAGATATGGAATACCATCCACCATCATTTCTGATAACAAAAATCCTTTCAAAAACCAAGCTATGAAACACCTTTGTGACACCTTCCATAACCAACATTGTTGGTCAATGCCTTATTACCCCTAGGGTAATGGTCAAGTAGAAGCCATGAACAAAACCCTCATTAGAATCTTGAAAAAGGTGGTCAACAGTATTGGTCAAGAATGGTACCTTCACATCCATCCCGCCCTTTGGGAATACCGTACTTCCATCTGCACCCCTTCTGGCACCACTCCATATTCTCTCATCTATGGTGTCGAATCCATCTTGTCAATTGAGGTAGAAATCCCATCACTGAGAATATCCCTGAAGATTCTTATCAACGATGAAGACGCTCGAGTCACAAGAGTCAGCTAGCTAGAACTCCTCGATGAAATATGGATCAAAGCATATGACCACCTTCAAGCCTATCAGAATCATTTGAAAATAAGCTACAAGAAGAAGGTTCATCCTCTCCAGTTCAACATTAGTGACCTAGTCCTCAAGAAGAATCAGGGCACTCAATAGGACTGGGAAAAGGAGGGAAAATTTGAAGTGAACTAGCTTGTTCCTTGTGTCATCACCGCAATGTATGGATCAAGGGCCTACAGACTGGCTACACCTAGAGGAGAGCCCCTAGAGGATCCCATTAACATCATGCACCTAAAAAGGTTCAACACTGAAATTAGCTGGGGTATCCTATCTTGCAAAATAAAAAGAAATACAAAAAAAGTAAAAACTTGTCAAAAATACAAAAAAGAAAAATAAAAAATTTAGAGAAAATAAAAAATAGTAAAGGGAAATAACTCATCCTATGGTGAAAACCACCCTTGGTGGCGCCTTGGATAAGTATGTTTGGTGAAAACCCAGTCATAGTCACCATTTGTAAAAGGGCTTAATAATTATCTACCTCACATCCTAGTTACTTTATGCTTCCATCCATCCCAATCTCATATCTTATCATCCCATCAATCCTCTCCTTTCATTCACATCTTTCATCTAGTCACTTGGTATATTTTGGTTGAGCATTGGATGAACCTCATCCACTATCCATCATCCTGATCTTTTATCCTAATCTGATCTTGTGTCGTCAGTCTTGTCATCTTGTTAGTCCTTTGTGTCCATCTAGGATCCTTCATCACGTCAGTCCTCATTTAGATCCCATCACGTCCCGTCGATCTTTTTAGTCCTTTTTCAAAATATGTTGCCCCTGCGCTTTCACATAGGCAAGGCTGATCATTTGATTTTCCCTTGGGGAATTTTTTCCATCCTATTTTAGTCTTCCATGGTAGTCTCCATTGTCCCCTTTGCACTCTTATTCCTCCACCATCTTTTAGTTCTTTTTCGAACTACGTTGCCCCTGCGCTTGCACATAGGCAAGGTTGATCTCTTGATCCACCCTTGGGGATTTTTTTTTTTCTTTCTCGGTCATCATTTTCCATCACTCATCTTCATTAGTCCTCTTTCCACTTTTATCCATGTTCTTTTCTTGAACTATGAGGACTTTGCAATTTCACGTAGGCAAGGCTAATCTTTGATCCACCCCCGAACCCCTAGGTCATTAGGGTATGTCAGTCTTGTGTCTTGTGCCTTGTTTTCCATGTTATGTCATCAAGTATTTCCTTATCTAGTTGGTTCTTCACAAATGAGATCCACTTGTATTGTGAGATCCAATTAGTTTTAGAATTTCTTGCATCATAATCGATCTTTTAGCTTAGTATCCATCATCGGTCTCAACAGGATGCATCCTTCTAACAGACCTCACCAACCCCTTCCATCCTCTTGATCCTATGGAAAAGGAAGTTTTGAAATTGATTATGATCTTATGATACTTTTAGCTTTTATTTATCATTTGATTTCCCTATCACTACTTCTCAAGGTCACCATGATCTATCATATTATGGTGTGTTTTGACTGGTAAACATAGGGGCATATCTTGATCTTTTTGCTTTGTTTATGTCTTCTTGGTTGTCCCATGTAGCACCCACCAAGATCCCTGAGGTCTTGTATTATGATAGGGCATCCTTTTGTGCTTGTGCTTATCCCAATTCCTAGCCCAACCAAGGTCTTTGTGACTTTGGGGTGTTTGGATAGCCTTCTTTTTTGTTGTGTTTGTTTTGCGCATTAGACGCTATTTTTCCTTGGTTCACATACCATGGTACTTGGTGTCTTATGCTATAGAAAAAATCAATTCGCTGAAAATGGAAAATTATATTAGGATTGCATTTCATTATCAACTTCATTGCATTGCATTCATAACTGACCTATGGCCTATGATTTTCGTTTTGCAAACATTCATCCTATCGTCTTCTATTCTTCTTAGGATACTTACAGTTCTTGACAAGTACAATTTCACCATACACCTACCATCTACCCTCATTATTATGCAAGAACTTATTAGCACTTATGTTCATATTGCATTGCATTTCATGTTAAGCCATCACAGTCACATCTCACACACCCTTATTTTGTATAGGCTAAAGCAAGCATGATTGCAAATAGTGCCCATTTACCATTTGCATTACATTTCATTTATCCATTAGTGTTTTTAAGAAATTTAATTGCATCTCATGTCGCATTATAGGTTCATTTCATTACCATCCCATATTATTAGATTAATCATATTTGCTTATTTTAAACCTCCTAGATTCTTTGCATTAATTAATCATTACCATATTAGTCCATATCATTAACACATTGCATGTACTGCCACCTGCATCACAAGTTGTTAGAACCATATCCATAGCATATAAAGTCATAAATCATCCATCACATCCTGCATCATACATGTTATTCATCATACATATGATACATCTCGTCCTTATAAACATCAACATACAACATTATAAGCATATACATATACCACATCATCATGATCATCCATCGTAAAAGCATCAACATACACATATGCATAAATAGAATCATCCATCATGTGAACATCACATAGTGGCAATAAGGGAAGTCACATATCATATATAAAGATCAAAATATGAATGTCCATCACATAGTCCATAATTCACACATCCATCACATATATCATCAAATAAAGTAAAAATACAAGGCTCTAGGTTAACTCTGATCTCTGCTACTTTGTATTGTACATCCATCATGCACCAGTCAAAAAAATAAATCCTATCACCTGTCCTCTATCATCCCTACTATGAGCTGCCCATATCTGACCTCTGTGGAGAGTTGGGCACCGAACCTTTGTGTGGAGGAGTCACTTGATAGTCGTTGAACCCTTGGGTATGTGTCCCTAGTGACTGGGATGGTGTAGGCATCTAAGACATCTATCGGACATAGTGAGATGTGTGTTGTGTCAGATCTAGAATTGCCTTCTGATCAGTACACATCCAGAAAGATTCCTCCCTCATATAATCATCTCTCTCCATAGCTTGATACCTGACTGTATTCTACTCATGTCTATATCTATCTCGATCCCCACAGATAGATCTCCGCTCCTATGCCCATGCATCATGTTCCAATCTTAGCTGATCCCTCTTTGCCCCCATCTGTGACACTTGCTATGTGGCCTTGTCCCTCTCAACCTCCATTTCCTGTATATATTCCTGCAATCTCTACACTTCTGCCTCTGCCTCACCACCCTCATCCTCCACTACCTGGGACTGGGCCTATGCTACATCTCTCTCTCTGTTGCCTATGCTCGTGCCACTATTGTATCTCTCTCCCTCTATAGGGTCTCTACCTGTATCTATGCCGCATCCCTCTCCCTCTATAGGGTTTGTACCTGTATATGTGCTACATTCCTCTCCCTCTGTAGGGTCTGCACTTGTATCTATGTCGCTTCCCTCTCACTTTGTAGAGTCTACACATGTTTTTGTACTGTGTCTCGCTCTATCCTCATAGCATCATCCCTCTCCTACATCAGCCCTATGTCTCCCACTATCCGATCTACTACATTAACCCTGTCCCAGAGCTCATTTCGCTCCCATCTTAGCTCAGTCCTCTCTCTCAATAGCCCCTCCACCTGTATCCTCAAATCATCCATGTGTCTCTCTACATGTGCCAAGGTCTCCATCGGTGCCTAGTCTATCACTCCTCCTAGCTCTCATTGTCCTCTCGCTTATTGTATATCCAACACTGCCTCCAACCTATCCTACTCCCATCTCGTAGCCACCGCCTCCTTGTGCTCTCTGGATACCTCTCCCTCCAACTGAGTCACCTGTGCCTATAGTTGTCTCACCTCAACTCACAGACCATCCTTCTCTTCCAATATCTCCTCCATGAGTCATGATGCCTCATCTGCTAGGATCCCGTAGTCCCTCTACCCCTCCTCTTGCACCCTCTCTACCTCTAGTCCTCATCTTGTAGCCTCTGTATCTCTTAATCTCTACTTGGAGATTTGTACCCTTGCCATGGCCCCCCTCAACAGTATAGTTGTATCCTCTACTATAGGTGGCACCATGGCCAACAGGGACATATCATGGACATCCATATCCATCGCCTCAGCTCCTCCCTCATTTCTCTCATCCATTATCTCCACATCTGCATAATATCCCTCATCCTCTCCCCTAATCTCCACCCTGGCTCTCCTCCATGGTCTCCTCCTCCCCACCCTCTCCTATTGCTCTGCAGTCCCAGCTGCCATCTGTACTCTCTCCTGCTACCCTGATGCTCCAACTCCCTCCTGCTCTCTCCCATCCCTCTCCCCCTCCCTGCCTCATCTCTCCCCTCCTTTTCCTCAATCCTTGCTCTAGCTCTCCTCTATTATCTCCTTCTCCTCCTCATCCTCTCCAGCTACTTTGTAGCCCCAGCCTCACCTTGTCCTCTCTCTTGATGTCCTAAGGCCCCTGCATCCCCCTATTGCCCTATTGCTCCAACAACCTCCTGTCCTCTCCTCTACTATCCCCGCCTCCCTCTCCCCTGACCTACCAATCATAGCTCATCCTTTGGCCCAAACCCCAGGGCCCCCACAATGGGCTCCTCTGGAGTAATCCATCTAGATTGATGCCGGAGATACCATGGGGCATATCAAACTATCACTCCTGCATCGACCTCCCCTTGGTCCTACCCAAGTAGGGAACAAACAACAATATCTCCCAGTGCTCTCTCACAAACCTCATTGAAATCAACTCTCCCCATGGCCGCTTTCGCTTAATTCGTCAGAACCTATATGGTCCATGTAGAATGTCATGTGTCTTCCCGAACTATTTGGTCACCCTATCCGATCTATGTGCCTCCACTATCTGTGGCTCCCTCCCAACTATGAAGCATCTGGTGTTGAATTAGCCTTGGTGTCTCTCCTCATCCTTCCTCCATCCCAAAAATCACCATGTCATATACGACCTCCACACTATATCCTCCTCCTGCATGTCATCCAATGTCCTCCTCCATCTGCCCAAATCCCTAGGACCCTCATAGTCCCATACCCATCCATCCTCTAACCCATACCACCAAGCTACTGGTGTTGTATCATCCTCCACTCCTACTCTCACCACTCCTAGCCTGACAACATTGATACGCTCTCAGGCTCATACCTGCAATAGTGTCACCTATATCACGCTGAGCACCTCTTGGTAGCATATGATGTGCATATCTCTATAAAGCTATGCTAGTATGCATGTACCCCATGCGAACTACCCCTCTCTCCCCTTGATGATATATTGAATCGCCTCCATGTAGCTTAGGCTACAGAAACGTCCACTCTGGTCTTGTATCAGCAACCCACTAATCAGCTCGCATAGGTATAACGCCAACACTGGCACCCCCAATGTTAGGCATCATTCCATATCCAACCTCCCCCTATGCATAGGTAGGTCATCTAGCCCAAACAACACCCACACGGTGTGCTCCAGCTCTGCTCTCCTTGATATTGTCGCACTCACTAGGTGGCATGCTATAGGCAGCCTCAATATCTACCATACATCCTCCAACATCAAAGTCATCTCCTGTATTGGGAAATGGAAAGTTGATGTATTTGAACTCCACCACTCTACCAACATTGTCAGCATTGCCCAATGCACTCTAATGGTAGGGTACCCTAATAAGTGAAGTAATCTTGACCATGAAAGAGCCTTGTGATCTGCTCCGTTCATGGGCGCCATTGTCACTGCTAGCACCTATGACCACGTCTCGCATGTCCACAAGCTATCAAAGCTCTGCTTCCATAAAACATCACACGTCATTCATCTTCTCTTTTTCCTCATATTTTCCCTTTCCCAGCCTCAGGTTATCTTTTCACTAATTTTTTCCCTCTTTATTTCTGGCCCTACTTTCCCTGTCTTTCTCAGTCTTATTTTTTTATCTCCTTCTTCTTTGTTAACCTCGTCCCTTGGAAAACCAACCCCTCCAACTTTGGGAAAACCCGCCCAATCCCAAGGTAGACCCACCTTAACTAGGGAAAACCCACCCCGGTCGATGGGCGGAGCTGCCCTGAATCGGGGCGAACTTTCCCTGACTCAGGCGGACCCACCTTGGATAGGGGCAAACCCGCCTCGGCTCGGGGCGAGCCCGCCTCGGCTCGGGGCGAGCCCGCCCTGGCCGGTGGGAAAACTCACCCTAGCTTGGGGTGACCCTATGCCGACTGGCAGGCAGACCTACCCCGATTGGTGGGCGGACCCACCTTCACTCGGGGCAAGCTCGCCCTGGCCGGTGGGCGAACATTCCCTAGCTTGGGGTGAGCCTGCCCCAACCCAGGGCAGACCCACACTAGCTCGAGGTGGACTCGCCTCGGCCTAGGGCAGACCCACCCTAGGGGCGAGCGAACTGGCTCGGGCAGGGTTTCCCCTACCTTGGGCAGGGTCGAACCTCCTTGAGACGAGTTCGCCCATTTACTGGGCAGGGTTGCCCAGTTGCCTATCCTGTAATTTTTTAGGAGGATTTGCTTGTGCCCAAGGAAAATCCACCCTCCCCTTTTGTCCCTTTTCCCTTTTCAGGCATTGTTTTTCATTTTTCTCGGTGTATTCACCCTTTACCTGGGAAAATTCACCCCCCTTCCCCTCACCTCTAATAGGAAATTCTGTGTACCCCATGCCTGAAATCCAAATTTTTCCCCCAACCCATTTTCCTAAACTATCCCAATCCCAAAACCCATATTTTCAAAAAGCATAAAAACTCAAAAATACATCATAAAATGCTTAAAATCACAAAGAGGGTTTTGAATCTAACCTAGCATGGAACCGCATGCTCATGGTAAAATCATCGTACCTCATCCCCCCAATGGATAATTCCTGATTCGTAAACATCCAGCATCCTCATCTCTTTGTCTCCTTCCTCTCCTCTTCTCTATCTCTCTCTCTCTCTCACTCAACTACTAGGTGCGCAAATGAGGAGTGGTAATTTCTCAAATTACCTTATATACCTTTTTCCCTCCTTTTTTCACTTTTTTTAAGTGAAGGGTATTTTCACCCTTTATTTAAACATCTTTTCATTCAACTAATCCTCTAACTTCCTAGGGCTACCATTTGCAAACCATGTGTCCATTTGACTCCGTTCAAAATCCAATCTTCATGGTTTTTCAAGCTCTATCCAACCATGTCTTTCATCTTCATATTGAGAAGTCACCCAGGGCCCCTTTTTCTTCCCCAACCGCCCTCTTGAGGGGGAATACCCTACCATTTTCCTCCATCATGGTCATTTCCTTGCGAGATTGGGGCATCTCCCTTAATTTCCCTCCATTTGGGTAGCTCACGCAACTTCTCCAATGTTGTGGCATCATTTTTATAATCACTTCCTCTATAGAGTCATCTACATTTTCTTTTCTTCGAAACATTGTTATTCTAACAATATTTCGAAGAGGGAAAAAATGTAGACATCCAAATTTGACCACTTTTATTTGGTCAAATTTGTCTCCCTTATCTGTCTATTTCATCAACATTAATTAAATGATTTATTTAATTAATATCTCCCCATTCCCTAAGGTTCCTAAAGTATTTAATTTGACAATTAAATACTTTACCTTTCATCTTCTCCTCTCTAAATTAAATAAACATACCAATTTATTTAATTTAGTCATTTGACCTTTTTGAATTAATGTAATTTTAAATTCTTCTTTCTCTCTCTCCACGTCACATCCTCCATAACCCTCTTCTAATCTAGATTAATTTAATTAATCCATGATTAGCATGTGCACACCTTAATCAAAATTAATGCCACATCCTCCATATTCTCCGACTTGCTTCTAATCCATCATTAAGTTTCTTAATCACCTATTTACACAACCTTAATCTAATCCTCTTGCTACATTTAGCAGATCTTTTTGGTCAACCTTCATAATTTCCACATTTGGTCTAGACCCTCTTCCCCATGTGAATTTAAAATTCACATTTATCCCTCTAAGACCCTTCTCATCCTAATGCAAGTTGTTAGAAGTTCTAGAACTCCTCTCTTGTCACATCAGTCACATGGGGTCAAGAACCTTCTATTATAAGGACCTTGTCTTACCCACAAGGTACTTTTTAACCACTTTTATAAGAACCTTGTCTTATCCACAAGGTGCTTCTCATATGAATTTTAAATTCATATTTATTCTCCCAACCACCTTATCCCATCAATCATGTGAATTTAAAATTCACATTTATTTCCCCAACCACTTCTCTCTTCTCCATGGATATTTTTGAGGAATACTAAAATTCCTCATATGTCACTTTCCTCTCATATGGGAACAAGAAGTTCATTTTTGAAGAAATCTTCTCCTCATCCCAAGGTACTTGCAAGTACCTCCACCTCACTTGTACCCTCTCCACCTCACCATGTCCTTTTTCCATCTCATTTCCACATGGAAAGATGTGAGGGCTTGTGAGTCCTCAACTCACCATAGCCCTCCATCTTGGCCATGCTGGCTCAATCTTAACTGTCCATTCCTCTCTTAAAATGAGAAATTTTCTCTCATTTTCATTCATTCACAACAACACAACAAGCAATTAGTGTTGACTTTTGCGCTAGATTTTAGTGTATTTTGAGCCATGAATTGAACAATTTGGTTGGAGCTAAACTTAGTGCAAACAAGCATGGACAACTCAGCACTGAATTTTGCGCCAATTTTTTCACCATATGTAGCACCAAATTTAGCATTGGGAAGTCATAGCGCCTCTGAAAGCGCCTAAAATAGCATTGAGAAGTAACATCAGAAATTGCACCAAAATTGGCACCCAATTTGGCTTCCGATTTTTTTCTATGTCCACTCCCATTTTTGCTTCTAGTTTTGCTTCCAATTTGACGTCCAATTTTTCTTCAAGGTTTGCCTCCATGTTTGCTTCCAATTTTGCTTCTGGTTTTCCTTCCAGTTTTGCTTCTGGTTATTCTTCCAAGTTTGCTTCTAGTTTTGCTTCTGGTTTTGCTTCTAGTTTTTCTTTTGGTTTTACTTCCAAGTTTGCTTCTGGTTTTGCTTCTAGTTTTGTTTGCAATTTTTCTTCCGATTTTGCTTCCAAATTTACTTTTGGTTTTTCTTCCATTTTTGCTTCCAGTTTTTCTTTCGGTTTTGCTTCCAATTTTGCTTCCAATTTTGCTTTCAGTTTTGCTTCCAGGTTTGCTTCCAGGTTTGCTTCCAATTTTGCTTCCAAGATTACTTCCAGTTTGCTTCTAGTTTGGCGTCCATTGTTGCTTCCTTTTTTGCTTCTAAAACTGCTTCTTGTTTTGCTTCCGTTTATTAATTTAGTATGTTTTATTTCAATTTAATTAGTTAAATATATCATGCCTCTTAAATAACTCATATGATTATAGAGTAAGTAATTTAATTATTTAACTCATATGTTTAAATAGCAATATAATTATTGTAACATGATCATCATCTATAATTAAAACAAGTGAGTCAAATATCCATAATTTAATTGAATTTGACAACATCCATCCTGAGCAGTAAATTAAAATCATCATACTTAATAAATATCCATCCAAAAATCATCGACCACTTTTAATAGATATAAATTGACAAGTCAATATTGATAAGATCATCATATATGTAACTAAAATAAGTGAAATTCAAATATGCTAGTACATCAAAAAAATGTCAAAATGATACATGTCCAATAGTTGACACAAGTGAAAAGGATACATGTACAAATGATATAAATAAAATTGATAAATTGTGTAACTCAAATTGGCACAAGTCAAGATGATACATGTCCAAATGATATAGTGAAAATGATACATGTCAATAAGATACAACTCAACAATATAGTACTGTAGGCTGTGAAAATGATACATATGATAGTAACTATGAAAAGAGTCATCATAACGATATATCAACAATGATCCATGATGTAGTCTATATGATCATGAATGTCACTGGTTAATATCACCAACTATCTCATCATCATCGTCACCATCGTCATCATCATCATCATCGTCGTCGTCGTCATCGTTGTTGTCATCGTCATCGTCATCATCATCAACATCATCATCGTCATCATCATCATCATCATTGTCATCAGCCTCGGTGTCTTCCATATCTACGTCATCATCATCCTCTTCCATGTGATTTATACTGGTAGAACCAATATTTTGTGGATCTATATCACGTTGAGGATCATCTTGATCTTTTAGAAGACTTGTGTTCTGCAAAAAAAAAAAACATTTAATATAAAAATTTATTATTTATTTCATAAAATAATTTATTTTTTGTTATATATCTAATATTACAGCATATGATACAAAACCATAATCATATTACATCATATCAAAGTGCACATACCATAATAAAATTTCAAAAAATTTACAATGAATATTGGTGAGTCAAGAGAAACTTCAGCTTTCAAAAACAAAGCCAATTAGGCTAGCAGACTTGTGGATCAAGCCAACATTTGGTGGAAGAGGAAGAAAGATGACTGGAACTCTGGAGGCCCACATAATGGATTTTAGTAATATTCAACCATGAGAGTGAAAGAGAGAGCTGATATCCTATATCAAAACATTAAGCATGCATTCTTCCATCCAGCCAAGAAGGAGATGATTACTTTGCTTCATTTTCATTTGCATAACCATATCACGACGCAGAAACCAAGAAGACCAAGGATTTCTAGTTTTATGTGGAGGTAATGGATGTGTTCCAAACTTTAGGAGGGGCAAGAAGGTCAATGCATGATCCTGATGAAATTAAGGAAGAACAACAAGAGAGGGACATGAAAAATAAAATCAATTTAGAGTTTCAAGGATTTGTTAAGTGAGTAAGAGAGCTATGGGAGAAGCCTCATCTAAAATATTTTGAACTAGAGTTTGATACACCATTTAGAGAGCTTCATTTTCATGGAGTTCCTTTCAAAGCCTCTGCTTTTATTATTTCTATGGTAAACTATTTCGTAGAGTTGGTGGAATTACCTTCCTTAGTAATCCCTATTAGTGAGATTGAAATTGTTAACCTTCAGAGAGTAGGACATGGGAAAAAGGCATTTGATATGGCTATTGTTTTCAAAAAATTCAAGTGGGATGTACTCTGCATTGACACCATTCCTCAATCTTCACTTGATGGCATCAAGGAATGGTTGAACTCCATGGATATAAAGTATTATGAAAGCAAAATGAACTTGAACTGGTGGCCAATTTTGAAGAGTATTACTGATGATCTAAATAAATTTATTGAAGATGGTGGTTGGGAATTTTTGAATATGGAAGCTAGTGATTTTGGTTCTGATAATTGTGAAGAACCCTATTCGTTCAACTTCCACATCTGATGTTCAAACTGATTTTTTTTTGTGTTTTGAAGGGTTTTGAATTTTTTTGTGGTTTTTGCATATAGAGAATATAAACCGATTTTGAAAGAAATGCTTCTAAAATCTTAAATAAATACAGTAGAGTAAAAAATGAAGCAGATAGAATTTGGAATCAAACACTAATAGGTTTATTGTTCCTTCTTGAAGATTACAATGATGAAACCCTAACATGCAGAAAAAAAGGAAAAGCAAATTGTAATATTTAAAAACCTGGTTGCAGTCACCTGTAAGAGACATGAGATAGTACGGCCATCCAGATACTGACTTCTCCCTCGGCCAGAAGGTTACAGATGCTTCCAGCGGAACAGGCATCCATTGTGGTGAGGTCAGATTGCAAGAAGATGAGGCATTTTTCCCAAAGAAGAAAGTACAACGTTGCTGCAGCAAGTACGACCTATACCAACAACATCATAAATTCACACCACCTTGGAAAGTGTGCCAGATGTGCATCTAAACCAGCCGCTCAAGAAAAATCACTCTCTCTGGACCATTATTGAACTAACCCTGAATAATGACTTCACAATTAACTCTGTAATAACTTCTGAATGAAGCTATTCAACTGCGGGCAGTAAATCAGCTGATGTTTCATAGCCTCTGAACTGCAAACACTGAAGATGGCTTGTTCTCCAATGCAGAAGACAACTAAAACCCTCGGCTTTGTTCTCTGAAGAAGAAATAGGCTAAAATAGATTTTCATAACATAATGAATGAAGTTTTCTCGAAGAAAACTTACATCTTCTCAGTTGGGTTGATTTCCTTCAAAAAAACATCATTTAAATAAAACTTAAATTTCACTTTTAATAATTCCATAGTTTGGGTGCCCAAAATAATTATAATTAATAATTGAACTTGGCCCCCTTTCCATGATGGTCGACCCCCTCCATAAAGTCACTTAAGTTATAATATTTAATTATATTATAACTTTATAATATAAGCTTCAATTTAATTAATATTTATTTTGGCAAATAAATATTAATATCTCTCTCAATATAAGTCCAATTGACGAACCGTTTGAATTTAGATGATAAGTGATTGATTCTACATATGACCAGACTATACTGCTAAAAATAGCAGGGGTGATCCATTGAGTGTCTCCACTTACTAAAAATAGTAAGTCAAGTAAATGATGTCCAAACGACCCCAAACGAAAGCCAAACTGAATGATTCTAATAACTGAAGCCAAGCCATGCCTCAACAAGACCCTCTATCTACCCTATCAGCCTACGAGGGTCACATAATAGGCTAATCTCAAGAACTGAGAGATGTAAATTGGAAGGGGACATTACAATAATTCAAAAGAGTCAGATCAAGGATATGAACCCTCTAATGTAGAAGACCTAAATCAGAATCAAATTTGATGTAGCCACCATCAAGAGTGTTACAAGCCAACAATATGGAGGGAATTCTTATATAAGTCTAATTTTCAATGTTGTAAGTACTGGATTTAATGCCAACTACAATGGAAACTTTGAAATTCCCTAGCAATATTTATGTTAACGAAATTTCCTTTAGATGCAAGGATTCAAAGCACATCAACCATGTGGTACAAATGATTAAATCCCAGAGATCATATGTAGCAATGAAATATTTTGAAAAGGCATAGAGAGCTACACTAGTGACTCAGGAGAAACTTCAGCTTTCAAAAAAAAAGCCAATTAGGCTGGCAGACGTGTGGATCAGGCCAACATTTGGTGGAATAGGATGAAAGATGACTAGAACTCTGGAGGCCCACCATAATGGATTTTGGTATTCAACCATGAGAGCAGAAGATAGAGCTGATATCATGTATCAAAACATTAAGCATGCATTCTTCCAGCTAGTGGAGAAGGAGATGATTACTTTGCTTCATTTTTATTTGCACAACCATATCATGGCATGCGAACCAAGAAGACCAAGTATGTCCAGTTTTATGTGGAGGTAATGGATGTGGTCCAAAATTTAGGAGGGGAGATCTTGATGTTTTCCAAGAGGCATAAAGTCAGATGAATTAAATTCACCTACATGTCTACCAAAGTTTACTTCCAATTTTTATGACTGTTAGAGTTTACTTACAAATTTGAAATTTATTTTTGGTCATTTTGATGAGGATATATTCAATCAATTTGTAAGCACCTTTTGTTTGTATCACAACTATAGTAACGAGACTTGGACTCGGCTAGGGTGACTCAACTTGGGGACTTGAGGACTTGGCGTAGACTCTGCAAAATAAAAAAACCCATAGAAATTTAAAGATTTTTAAGGATTTAAAACTTGTATCATCCACCCTTTATTAAATAGACCTTAAATACACAATAATATCATTAAATTAAAGAAAATTTGATCACATACACAAGTATACATCAATCACTTAAGTATACACACAAATTTTAGCTAGAGGAAATACACATACACAAGTATACTACTATTATGCCCTTAATAAATTTTTACTTGACTGCAATGTCATTTGAGTAGTCTTAGTCTTAGGCTCCAAATTGATTAAAGAAATGTGGAAGTGTTAAGCTCCAAATTTCCAATACTAAGTATATCTATAACTATAAATTTTCTGTCACATTCACAATAGAAAGGAACTTTTTGGAAGTTTTATGCTCTAAATTTCCAATAGTTAGTGAATCTAGATCCATAGTTAGTAATGTCCAAACAAAACTTGTCCCAACAGCCATAGGGAAATGGAAAAATTTAATGGGTAATAATCAATGGGCTATGCAGGAGATTGTCATATTGTTAGCTGATTACCTAATCCTTCCCCCATGCCCATTTCCCTATGGCTATTGGGACAAGTTTTGTTTGGACATTACTAACTATGGATCTAGATTCACTAAGTATTGGCAATTTAGAGCATACTACTTCCAAAAAGTTCCTTTCCATTTTGACACACTATTAATGTGATAGAGAAAATTTATAGATATAAATATTAAACAATGTTGCAACCTGCAATAAGCCAATAACACATAAAAAAATAACACTCAAATTTTAAACTTTATAATTAAATTATTAAACTAAAAAATTGGGTTAGCTTTTTGTTAGCTTTTTTGGATAGATCTACTAGGTGTTGAGGACATTCCATTTATCTTTTGAATGTTAAGTAGTCAAATTTTCAAGGATTTTTCAAGTGAGTAAGAGAGCTATAGGAGCAACCTCATCTAAAATATTTTGAACTAGAGTTTGATATACCATTTAGAGAGCTTGGTTTTCATGGATATAAAGTATTATGAAAGCAAACTAAACTTCAACTAGCGGCCAATTTTGAAGACTATTACTGATGATCCAGATAAATTTATTGAAGACTATTAAATTAATATGAAATCATTTAATTTTTCCAACGAAATAAAAAAGTATATCATTTAACATATTAAATATACTTACAAATTATTGAAGGAATGTTTTTTGAAATTATCGAAGAATTAGCTCTTTTCACCAATGTTGGATGTACATTCGACATTAATGTTGATAGCCGGAAATTTGCTATGTAATGAAGTTTTTTCTTGCATTTCCTTTGATGATTCCTGGTTTGCAAGACAATAGTGTGAAGTAGTCTGGTGGCTAATGTACCAAAGAAGAAATGGAGGCCAACTTCACTCTGAAAGTAAGGAGGAAATTGGATCCTTTTGATGGAAAAGTGGCAATGAGGAGACTACGTGGCCTGTTCCTATACAAGGATGTGAAGGTGGCACAATCTTGTAAGGAAAGATTAGGTGCAGAACAAACTCTCCTAACGTCAAAACCTCAGGGAAGAATGTAGAGGTGACTTTAAATTTCGCAATTACAGTTCAATTAAGATATTCAAGAAAGAGATAACAAAATAGAGAAATGAACATACACAATTAGACACCAGATTTATGTGGGAAAACCCTTACAGGAGAAACCACACCAAGAAAAGCCTCTTTATATTACAATAAACAAAATTACATACAGAGTATAGACTTCACTTTCTGATGTCAATATACAGTAGCATAATTTCTTGATCAACCTTGTACAGAAATGCTCACAGAAACATCCAACGAACTTACACAGATAAATCTGTATTCAATTAAACAACACTGTCACTCATCGAACTATACACTATCATCTGCCATTGCCCAACATAGTCATTTTCCTCACATTCTGTTCATCTCCCTCAAAGGAACAGTCGCAATAGTCTAACTGCTAGTGGTTCACGTTCTGCTTCTCTAATGGGTCAAAAACATACCACGTAGGATAGACATTTAGTCAAGACGTTCAAATAGTATCGCATGTCGGTGCGACACTAGGTCGTGTCTCCCCGATGCCACAATGCACAACTGTCATTATCAGCCAGAGTTACTACCATCAGCAAGAGTCATATCAAGTTCAAAACTGTCACCCAGACTCACTTTATCGCTAATACATCACATAGATATCCACTATAGAACCATTGGCCAGACCATCGCTTTTGGTGACAAGTCATACCAAACAAAAATCCATCTTGTGCAGATCTATTGACAAGAGTTCTTCTATCGCTAAGAGTCTTATAGATCCTCTATGTTACACTAATGTTCATTCTGTAGAATTGTTGATGAGACAAGTGCTATCGAAAAGAGTTCATACCAAAATCATACCTATCGACGAGACCACAACCATTGGCAAGAGATCTCACCGAAAGCACCTGCCTGTCGGGAAGAAAAACCTTATCGCTAAGAGTTCATACTAACTACAAATTTGTCAGCCAAGAGTCTTCTTGATGATCACCAAGAGCCAACCCATCACCGAGACTAGAGCTATCGGAATGAGTCACTCTAAAGGTTCAACCATCTTCCCAATGTGTTCCATTCATTGCCAATGTGTAAAACCTCGGTGAGACATACTCGATCAGAATAAGTAATTTCGAATGTTCATGCCTTTCCCCAATGACTTATGTCACCACAAGTCTCCTTGATAACCATTAGAAACCAACTCGTCGGTAGGATATTTGTCCGAGCAGAATGAGATGGGAAACTCACAGCGATCAACATGTCTTGTCAATGACTCCCGTTGGCAAGACAACCAAATTCTCGACGATCTGAGAACTTCAAATGTTTAGAACATAGCTACTAGTCGATAAGACTTCTAGAGGGTCTCCCCGACTTTTCTCTTTCAGGATTTTAATTTCCAGTAAGTTTGAGGCACATTTTCCAACAATCTCCCACTTGACAAAGATCTTACTAACACCTCCAAAGCATAACAAAACTACTAAAATTCATGGGCACTAAGGCCCATCGAATTGGCACACCACCTGAACTTGTCTATCCTCACTGGTTTCATCAATGCATCTGCAACATTTTCTGAAGTATCCACTTTTTTGAAAGAGACCTTTCCATCCTCCACCATATCTCATACAAAATGATACTGCACATCAATATGTTTTGTCCTGGCATGGAAAGTAGGATTTTTCGCAAACAAATAGCACTCTAACTGTCACAGTAAATTGTAATTATTCCTGCATCAAACCTAATGTTAGAACACAAATTTTTCAACCAAATTGCTTCTTTATAGGCATGTGTTACTACCATGTATTCTGCCTCTCTAGTGGACAAAGTGACTACAGTCTGCCGCTTACTCATCCAACTAATTGCACCACCATTCATCATGAAAATATATCCACTGGTGGATTTTCTGTTGTCAATGTCCTCTGCCCAATCAGAATCCACATATCCTTGAATGCTGAGGGTCCTCTATGATTCAACTAAATTTCCATCATAACACAAAGCATATTTTGAGGTGCCCTTCGGATATCTAAACACCCTTTTCATAGCATCCCAATGTGTCCTTCTAGGATTTTCCATAAAATGACTAAGTACTCCCACTGCTTGGGCAATGTTTGGTCTTGTACAGACCATTGCATACATCAAACTACTAATTGCACTAGCATAAGGCACTTTGGTCATGTCCTCTATCTCAGTAGGAGATTTTGGACAGTCTTCAATAGATAGCTTCATTCCCTACAACACTGGAACTACTAGCTGCTTGCAATTAGTCATACAAAATCTCTCCAGAACAATATTAATATACTTACTCTGACTGAGCCAAATTTTTCTACTCTTCCTATCCCTGGTTATTTCCATTCCTAGAATATACCTGGCTGCACCAAGATCTTTCATTTCAAACTTTGTAGATAACTGAGATTTTAGATTAGGAATCATTAACTTACTATTGCCTATGAACAACATATCATCAACATAGAGATAAATAATAAGAAAAAGATCATTTTCAGCTTTGTAGTGCACACAATGATCAAATTTTGATCTTAGAAATCCCAATGACAAAAAAAATGTGTCAAACTTTTGGTACCACATTCTAGGAGATTGTTTTAATCCATACAGAGATTTTTTAAACTTACAAACTAGTTTTTCTTTACCTTTTTTCACAAAGTGCTCAGCCTGGGACATATAAATTTCTTCTTCAAGGTCACCATGAAGAAATGTTGTCTTCACATCCATCTGTTCAATCTCTAAGTCATATGTTGCTACAAGTGACAAAAGAAATATGATAGACATCAGCTTAGCTACAGGAGAAAAAATTTCTCCATAATCAATTCCCTCTACCTAGGAATACCCCTTCACAACCAACCTTGCCTTAGACTTTTTCACACTACCATCTAGACCTATTTTCTTTTTAAATACCCATTTGCAGCCAACAACTTTTCTTCCTTTAGGCAAGGGCACCAAACTCCAAGTATCATTCTTTTCTAATGATGCCATTTTCTTCATTCATGGCTTCCAACCAAGAGTTTGAATCAGACATTCTAAATGCCTCTTTCATAGTCCTAGGCTCATCAGTGCTAGAAATTAAAGCATAGGAACAATTAGAATCTAATCAAGAAAACCCATACCTATCAGATTGCTTTCTTTGATGTGTTGACCTCCTCACAGGCTGAGGCTGAGGTTGATCTTCTTCTTCAGAACTCTCAGAACTACTTGAGCTCTCCTTAGTTTCAGGTACATTTTGAATTTTCAATTCCTCTTTATCTAGTGTCGGAGGAATTTCAACTACATCCTTTTTATTTTCTAATTTTGTCTCTGACTGTAGATCCAAAGTAGAAGGCTTCAACTCACGAAAAATAACACTTCTACTGTATAGAACCTTCTCCATATCAGAATTCCAAAGCTTGTATCCTTTTATGCCAGCACTATAACCAATAAAAACACACTTAACAACCTTTTTTTCCAATTTAGATCTTTTTTCATTTGGAACATATGCATATACCTCACAACCAAAGACATAAATGTGTCTCAAAGAGGGCTTCTTTCTAGACCATGCTTACAAAGGTGTTTTCTCAACAAGAGCAGAATTAGGAGAACGGTTTATTAAGTAACATGTTGTTGCAACTGCCTCAGCCTAGAACTTCTCCTCCAAGCCATCACTGCTTAGCATACTCCATGATCTTTCCATCACTATCCTGTTGAACCTTTCAGCAACTCCATTTTGTTGTGGAGTGTAGGGTGTAGTTTTATGTCTTTTAATTCCATGATCTTTACAGTACCTTTCGAACTCATTAGAACAAAACTCACCACCATTGTCAGTCCTTCAACATTTCATTTTTCTTCTAGTCTAATTTTCCACAAGGTTTTTAAATTCCTTAAAACAACTAAACACTTATGCTTTACTTTTCAAAAAATAAACATATGCTCTTCTTGAATAATCATCAATGAATGATACATAATATATTGATTTAGACAAAGAAGGAAGATTTACTGGACCAAAAACATCAGAATGAATGTAATCAAGTAAACCATAAGATTTATGAGGACTGGAGTAAAACGAAACACAGTGTTGTTTACCATATTTACAATGTTCACAAAACTCGAATTTGAGGTTACAATCATCAAGCCCTTCAACCAAGTTTTTATTTTTCAAAGTTTTTAAACCTTTTTCTCCAATGTGGCCAAGCCTATGATGCCAGAGCATAGTCTTTTTTGTTGGAAGTTTAACTTCCATAGATTTTGCACTATCAGGAACTTTTTCCTCTTTTCCTCCATGAGTAGCTTTCTATGACTTTACAGAGACACTATTGCATTACACAACAAGTGGATCCAGCTTATAGAAGGTACCAATATGAGCACCCCTACCTAGCACCATTGAGCCTCTAGTCATTTTTCAGCCATTTCCAGAGAACGTGACTTGCACTCCAATATCATTCAGCTTACTAATAGAAAGTAAATTTCGAGCCAAACCTGGTATATGCATTACATCATTGATTCCCTTCACTCTTCCATCAGGGAATTGTATTCTGACTCTTCCACGACCAACTATTTCCCAAGATGAATTGCTTGCCAAATACACCCTTCCACCATCATATCTTTCATACTTAGTGAACCAGTCTCTATGAGATGTCATGTGGAAAGATGCTTCAGAATCAATTAGCCAGACATCATCTGATGCCTATGTAGCCAGGGCTACAATGAAAGCATCTGCATCACTCTAAGAAGAATCATTGTCAGAAGAATACTTATTATTCTTCTTTTTTTTCTCCTCTTTACAATCCTTTCAGACATGACTAGGTTTCCCACAATTCCAACACTTCACCTTGGACTTCTTTCCAGGAGACTTTGATCTCCCCTCTGATTTGGATTTGGACTTCTTGTCCTTCTTCTTTCCTTTTTCTTTTGATCTACCTCTAACAGCAAGAGCCTCCTTTGCCATCTCAGAAGACATTATTCTCATCTCTTTTGATAAAAAGAAGCAACAACATCTTCCATCTTAAAAGTGGATGTTGTACTCCCAATAGCCATCACCAAGTGATCCCAAGAATCTGGCAAAGAACATAACAACAGCATACAACGATCTTCTTCATCAATCTTCACACCCACAGATGCTAATTGAGCAATCGGCATGTTGAAAGCATTCAAATGATCAACAACAAACACTCCTTCCTACATTTTCAAAGATTACAACTTCTTCCTCAAGGAAAACTTATTCACCAATTACTTTCCTTGATAAATAGCTCCCAGTCTTTTCCACAAAGAAGATGCAGTCTTTTCTTCATGAACATTTAGAAGAACAGATTCTGCTAAGGAGAGCCTTATCAACCCTTTTGATTTTTGATCTGCAAGGTCCCAATCCTCTTGCTTCATTCCTGTAGGCTTTGTTCCAGACACAACAAGCCAAAGACCATGATCAACCAACAAATCTTCCATTTTAAGTTTGAACAACTCAAAATTGTTGCCATTGAATTTATCAATTTCAATATTTCCTGACGTGTTTTCCATCTTAATCTAAAATTCAAATTACCAAACATCTACAAGAATCCCACTAAACAGAATTGACACAAAAAACTGAACGTACCCACAAGGATAACACAACTGGCCAGGCTCTAATACTACTTGTAAGGAAAGCTTAGGTGCAGAACAAACTCTCCTAACGTCAAAACCTTAGCGAAGAATGCAGAGGTGACTTAAAATTTTGCAATTATAGTTCAATTAATATATTCAAGAAAGAGATAATAGAATAGAGAAATGAACATACACAATTATACTTGACATTTACATGGGAAAACCCTTACAGGAGAAAAACCCACCACACTAAGAAAATCCTCCTTTTATTACAATAAACAAAATTACATACAGAGTACAGACTTCACTTTTTGATGTCAATTTACAGCAGCATAATTTTCTGATCAACCTTATACATAAATGATCATAGAAACATCCAACAAACTTACACAAATCAATCTATATTCAATCAAACAACACTATCACTCATTGAACTATACATCGTCATCCACCATTGCCCAACATAGTCATTTTCCTCACAGTCTATTCATCTCCCTCATAGGAATGGTTGCAACAGTCCAACTGCTAGCGGTTCACATTTTGCTTCTCTGATTGGTTGAAAATAGACCACGTGGGATAGACATTCAGTCAAGGCGTTCAAACAGTATCGCATGTCGGTGAGACACTAGGTCATGTCTCGCCAATGCCACAATGCCTAACTGTCATTATCGGCCAGAGTCACTACTATGGGCAAGAGTCATATCGAGTTCAAAACCGTTGCCTAGACTCACTCTATCACTAAGACATCACATCGATATCCACTGTAGAACCATCAGCCAGACCATCGCTATCGGCGAGAGGTCATACCGAACAAAAATCCATCTTGTATAGATCTATCGGCAAGATTTCCGCTATTGCTAAGAGTCTTATAGATCCTCTATGTTACACTGATTTTCATCATGCAAAGTTGTCGATGAGACAAGAGTTATCGACAAGAGTTCATACCAAAATCATACCCGTCGGCGATACCACATCCATTGGAAAGAGTTCTCACTGAAAGCACCTACCTGTCGATGAGAGAAACCTTATCGCTAAGATTTCATATCGACTGCCAATCTATCAGCCAAGAGTCTTCTCAACGATCACAGGAGCCAACCCATTGCCGAGACTAAAGCTATTGGAATGAGTCACTCTGAATGTTCAACCGTCTTCCCAATGTGTTCCATCTATCACCAATGTGTAAAACCTCGATGAGACATAATCGGTTGGAATAAGTCATTCTGAATGTTCATGCCTTTCCCTGATGACTTCTTTCTACACGAGTCTCCCTGATAACCATTAGAAACCAACCCGTCGGAAGGAGATCTGTCTGGGCAGAATGAGATGGGAAACTCACAGTGATCGACATGTCTTGCCGATGACTCCCATCAGCAAGACAAAACCAAAGGCTCGGCAATCTGAGCACTTCAAATTTTTAGAACACAACTGCTAGTCGGTAAGACTTCTAGAGGGTCTCACTGACTTTGCTCTTTTAGGAGTTTACATGCAAGTATGTTTGAGGCACATTTTCCAACAAACCTATGCAAATCATTTTGGGTAATGGCTTCAAAGATTTGAAGCACAGATATCAGACTAATATGGATATATACTCTCTAATCATGGCGTGGGGAATAGACTTAGGAAAGTCGGTGGAGGTTGTAAGGAAAGTGATGAAAGTGTTGGTGCATAGGGTTTTCTTAGTGAACATGGAGAGTATCCTGGAAAGGGATATACCAAGAAAAGGCTTTGTGAGTGAAGGAATGGAAGGTGTGGACTTGGAAGTAATAGAAATAAATCGCCCTTTCATTAGGTGGCTAGAAGGAAGAACCAAAGTCGTGTGGAGAGAGGGTGTGGAATA
The DNA here is from genome assembly GCA_007258455.2 of Sequoia sempervirens. Classification (NCBI taxonomy): domain Eukaryota; kingdom Viridiplantae; phylum Streptophyta; class Pinopsida; order Cupressales; family Cupressaceae; genus Sequoia; species Sequoia sempervirens. The sequence goes on from VDFB02168118.1 coordinate 109,506,086, forward strand.
GGGGTGGCAAGCTTTGAAACTATGCATTGAATTAATGGAAACTGGGGAGATAATAGCAGGACTCAAAGCCATTTCCAGAGAGGAGTTGTGTGAGAAGAAGGGTTTGCGTCTGAGAAAGAAGGTGAAGCCGCTGGCAGAAATGTGCCCATTGCATCTGGGCAGCACTTCTGGAACTTTTGTGTAAACTAGTTTACTCTTTTTAAGCTAGATATTGATGTATAAGGTTAAGGGGTTAAGCCCTGTTTTTGGTTTCAATACTATAAATAGCTAGTGTTTGGGTAGTAGTTTAGTTGGATAGTTTTCAGGTGGTTGTGGTAGGGATTTTTTATCCGTAGTTTTTATTCTAATTTAACAGACATGATGTGATGGTGTTGGAAAAACTTTTTATTTGGAGCTTTGTATATTTTGATTTATCTTAAATAAAATAAAAATATTATCATTGATCAAAGAAAAAAAAATGTAAATATCATTTAATAAATTTGATATAATCTTATGAGAAAATTCAAATATCTAGATACTCTCCTCACTGGACTTCCTTCGTGCATCTTGGCTTTGTGCTCTCTTCAGTTGCCGGTAGCACCCTGCTCTCTTCCTTCGTGCAACGTTTTTCCCTTTTATATCATCTGATTTCTTCCTTCACCTGGAAAATTTTTAAATTTTCAATTTTGATTTCTTCCTTCGCGAGGTGTTTTTCCCTTTTTTCCCTTTTTTGTCATCTAATTTCTTCCTTAACGCCAACTTGAGTGTCGACTTTTGGCCGTTAATGTAATCAGTTTGGGGCACCTAAGGTGGCGCCAAGTGCACCTAATTAAGCACCTATCATTGTACGTTTTTCCTAGTCTAGCCTTGTGACTCAAAGTTCTCATCATCAATTCGATTACACTTGTATAAAATCATAAAACATTCTTTATTTTCTACCAAGTAGTTATTTTGATCATTCATGTGAAATCAATTATATTATTTTGCAATGAACAAAAATCAACATGAATTATAAAATGTGGATAAGGATACAATGTTATTTCACCATTTACTCACAAAAAAATGCATGGGTAATGACACAAAAATATGAATGCTTACAAATGCAAGTAAATGAATGCAAAATAATTGTTATCAAATTTTCACTACAACTCAATTTGATGGAGTTGTTTTCTTCAAAGTTTTATTTTAAGGTGAAAATTCAAAATTAACCTCTATAGATGTTTAATCATTGCAAGTGTTTAAAATATTTTGGAGTTCCATGATGCAATGTGTTTAAGTTGTCTGATTCAATTACAGCATTAACGATTTGCATAAAAGAAAAGAGATGCTTTCATTATGTATTCAGTTGTAGTGTTCAAACAAGTGATTTACATTGTTTTACGTGAAAGGAAAAGATACAGAATTGAACAAATGATTTACAAATGCTGAATTTATATTCATTGGGTAATGAAAAATCAAAATGTTTCCCTACCCAAACTCTTGCCTTGTTTTTGTGACCACCACTATCCCATGGCTCCTTCATTAGCTCGGTGTGGTAGAGCAGTTTTTATCGCGGTCCTGCAAGGTGCTTCATCCTTTTCGATGGTTGTGCGGTGAAAGCTTATGTGGCTACACACGAGTTTTCTTTCTATTCCTGGTAGTGTTTTGGTGACTCCCGCAAGTCTTCTACCATTGGCATGCGGTAGTGTAGTGACCACCACTATCCCGCAGCTCCTTCATCACCTTGATGCAGTAGAGTTGTTTTTACTATAGTCCCACAAGTTGCTTCTTCCTTCTCGGCGGTAGTGCGGTGAAAGATTTTGTGGCAACATTTTTATTCATAGAGGAGGCCATGGAGAGAGGACATGGATGGCATAAAAATAATAAATCGCTGAGAGGAAAGTGGGTGGAAATAGATGAGACAACATTGATTAAGCACTAAATTTATTTTGATACTCTTTTTGTGTGAGAAAAAAATACTAATGATCTTTTCATAAATGTTATGTGAGTAAGATTTTTGGATAAAATGTGTGCAAATTTATACATAACTATCACGGACTATAAAAATCGAATGTTATTAATTTTCATAAATGTGTTTGATAGCATATCATGCCATTGGAAATTAGGGGGGATTCCTATCTTACAGTTGACTTAAGGAATGCCATAAGTCGATTGTCAACATCTACAAGGTATGTGGTTATATGAAACGTTCATGTGTGAGAGACATAGAGATATTATATTGCATTTTAATTTATGACAAAAGGTTCATACTAATTTACTATTATTATATTAGGTGGGTGACCTCCAAGGAGATCCATGAATCTCAAATGCCTAAACTTTGAAATACTTTATTAATATTATGTTTTACTTGGACAATTGAAAACCTATTTTATTCTCCTAGAAAGATTTTTCATTTTACATTATAAATCTAGACCAAACAACATTTGTGGGGATGGCCTTTTACACCAATCTTAATTTTAATGAAGTTCACAAACCTATTGTCAAGCAATAAATTCCTTTCATAGACAGGAAATGTAAAGGATTCATTTAAGAAAAGATAAGTAGTCTCTTTCTGAGGGTAATCCATATGCAAAAAATAAAAAGCACATAAAAAAATAATTTTACAATAGAAAATCAGATTGAATCAGATTTTGATAAGGAAAAATAGGTTTTGAAGGGGCCCCAAAACCCTTTACAATGACGCCAAGCTACAAGAGAAATTAAACCACTAAGCCCAACAACCCAAAAAACCAAAAAGCTGAGATAAGATGGAACATTAGCAACCCATCAGCAAACCCAAAAGCAAAAAAATCAACAAACCTGTTGAATCAAAAGAGGAAGCACCAGCTACAACAAATTATCTAAAACATTAGCTGAGTCCATGTTCTCCTTGATTACCTCCTCATGGATACTGATAACATCCTCCAACTCCTCAACAACAACAACAACCCTCTTTCTCATCTTTCTCCTTGTCCTAAGGCATGAACTTGCCTACATGTCCTTCTCTAGCATAGGAGTAGAAGCTTTCGCTTTCTCCACCACGTAAGAGCCACTAATCTCTTCAATCCTTTCCTCCATATTACCCAATTCAAGCAATTTTCTAGTCCAATTCAATGCTTTCTCATTCATAACAGAAAGACCCATAGCAATGGTCTTCAAAGAGTTATTGCTAATATTGACCACCGTTTTCAAGTCCTCCGACATCTTTCCCATTTTATCCTCCAGACTTGCCACTCTGTCCTCTAACATTTTATTAACAATAACTTCCAAAGAGGAAATTCGTTCCTCATGAGAAACCACCAAACGATCAACATTGACTAGTAGCTTATCAAGCTTAATATGCATTGATTTCTCTTTGCCTTTTATTTCCCACTCCTTTTGGTTACCTCTTAGCATAGCAACACAAACATCCTTACAATTTTTCATCAGAAGATTGAGCTCCTTAACCTTAGAAAATAACCACTTAACCAAGGAAAGCAAGTTTCTCATCCCATCTTCAGCCATTCTACAAAACATATTCATGTCAATTTCATCCCAGTTAGCCAGAGGCTAAACCTTCTATTTCAAGTCAATAGGGGCATCAGAAAAATCCCTATTCTATTCATCCTCTTCTTCGGCTGGGGAATCCTTGACATCGATAACATCCACCTTTATCCTCTCCTTATCTAGTAGATTCTCCAAATCAGCTAACACCTCCAGATGTTCCTTCTTCACTTTCTTCTCCACAGTAGAAAAATCCTGAGAAAAATTAGCCTCATCAATCCCCTGCATATCCATGTGGCTAGTCTCATTAGGATTCACCTCCATCTTAGAGTTTCCCATATCAGTAGGGCCACTCAACTGACCACCCAAATTAACCGGCACCTTGAGCCCTTGCACTAGGGAGCTCTCTAGCAGACCATCCTTACCAAGAACAGGGTTCCCCAATGAAGCATTCTGAACACAATCAAAATTTGAAGGATCCACATCACCCATAGGATGACAACCCCTCAAACCCTCTTTTGTAGAAGACAACATGGGATTCACATTCAAACCAGGGGCAACCACCTCAATTTTCCTTTTGGAAAAAGCTTTAACTTTCTTCATGCCTTTGGTTTTCCCCTTCGAAGATTTTCTAATAGAATTAGCCATAGTCTCTTGCAACTCCACATCAATCTCATAACCCTTACCCCATTCTTTAGATTCCTCATCCCTTTCCTTAGAAACTCCTTCATCAACAGACATATCCTCATATTCTGATTTTTCCTCCAAACTACCGACCCATTCACCGGAAGAGTCCCCTGTTTCATACCCATCATTTTTGACTTCCTTCTTACTAGGAGTTTTAGGGGATACCAAGATCAACTTTAGCTTCATATGAGAAAAAATAAAACACATAATCCCTTGATAAAGAACCATGTTCTTAGGGTTCCTTTTTTGGTCTTCAATACTCTTCTCCATAGAATGTAATAGGTAAAAGGGAAATGAGACTGAAACATTATGCCTAAAATGATTTAAGAGCATAAAATGGTGAGTGTAAACCATAGAGAATCTACCTTCAAGGGTGAAGTAGTGCATAATGGCCAACACGAGGTCCCTCCAAAGCGGCTTCACAAACTTCCTAGCATAACCTCCACTTCCAATTTCCTTAACCTTCTTCCTCTTGTCATGTTAAAGAAATTCACAAAAGCCTTCTTAGCCACTCCCCTATCTCTAAAAAAATTTCTCCTAGCAACTAAAAGACTAGTTACCTCTGCAATAAAATCCTCTTCAATTCAAAAATCAATGCCTTGGTAACACAGAGACCTCCCATTCCATCCTTTCACAAAGAAATCTATTACATTAGGGTCCGAGCCTTGAATTCTCTACATAAATTGAGTAACCCCCCCCACAAAAATTCCAAGTTCTCCCACACAGTAGCATTTTTCTAAAACTCTTCACAGGAACTCAACTCAATTATGCAATGTTCACCACCCATAGTGATAGGAAACAAATGAAAACCCAAGAAAACTTGGAAGAAATGAAAAAGTAAAATGAACCAAGTGCTACTCAAAACAATACAACAAAAATCCACAATACGTGTAGGCTTATCATTCCAAGTAATCCTGCCAAAATTTCCATTCCATCCTTCTACAGAAACCAAGGAAAGAATAATGAAACTGAAAGAGCAAAGGGTCGACGTGCAAAACCCAACTTAAAATCATAATGAAAAACCTTTCCCAAGGAAATTATCACCTAGAAACAAGCTAGTTGGTCATCATTAGAAATACATTTCAGATTAAGAGGTAGCAAATCAAAAGAATCCCACTCAGATCTCTCAGCCACTCCCACATTGGCAACCCCATCAACCATCATGTTCATTTCATGAAAAACATGTGTGATTTTAATCTCCTCAAAAGAGTTAATAATAGATATTGAGTCATTAATAAAATTGGCAATTGACTATGAAGGAGGACATTTCATCATGAGACAATTAATCACATTAAGAGAGTCCCCCTCTAGCCATAGTTTAGAAACACATTGTTTCTTAGCAAAAACTAATCCATGATAAGTTGTTGCAACCTCCACATAAAAAAGCAATTGTATAGTAGAAAATAATATTCAATTAGTTATGTCTTATTTTTCTTGCACACTTATTTTAAAGACATACGGTATTCACCATACATTTCCCTTGACAAAGAAAACATGTGCTTTCATTTATTTTTACTGTATATCTCATAAGTGAAATTGTTCTTACATAATGATGCACTGAGAAAATAATATATACAAAAAAATGCAATGAAAATGTTTGAAATTTAACTTGCAACCTACTGTGTTGTGCTGAAAGCAATCAAGATTAACTGGGACAAGAAATAAAAATAAAATTTTGATGATTGTACTTAAAAGTGAACAGGATATGAAAAGTGTTGACAATGATGGTGCTGAAATTGAAAACCCTGATTTTGATGACATTACTGTTTTATGTCATTAGAGATAAAGAGAACATACAATTTTATATGCATGGAAAATGAAGATTTGAAACTAGTAAACTAAAAATGCAAACACTGTAAGATTTTTCCTTAAACAATAATTCGCATACTCACTTACAAAAAAGGGTGAAGCATTTTTTATTCAAACTCTGTTTTCTTTAATAAACATAACAGTAAAAGAATATTTACAAGTACAAGAATATATACACTATTTCATAGAAAATAAGGAATGTTTCATAGAATATATCTTTAGAATGTAGGAACTTCCTCTGTTGGATATTTGGAAATTCCTACACACAAGTTCTGCTTTAGAGTGAAAACACCCGGAAGTGTTTCACATTGGCTCAAGGTACAATCATAAATTAATGCATGTTGTTGATTATTTTAGATGGAGATTGGATTAAATGCAAAGCCTGGGCATTCAAATAGCAAAAGAAGAAGATATGTACATGGACATGGCCCTAAAACTGTTAAAGAAACAATTCAAACGATTGATTGTACAAAGACAAGCAGATTTATGATTTTATCTTAGAATGTACAAACTTTCTCTATCGGATATTAAAGATGTTAGGTTGGATCAGAAATTGGATAAGAAGATTTATGATTTTATCTTTAGAATGTAGGAACTTCCTCTATCAGATATTTGGAAATTCCTACACTCAGGTTCTGCTTCCGAGCGAAAACATCTGGAAGTGCTTCACATCGGCTCAAGGTACAATCCAACCTAGTTATGACACTAATAGCAATCCAATTTTTCCTAAACTGTCCATACCCAAATGTTGCATCACAATCTATTCTTCCTACACATAAAAATTCCACATATTAACCCCTTCTAAATAAAACTCAAAATACCATAAAAGAATGAGTCCCCTATGTTAGTAAGTAGGCAGTCTATAGGGCATAGTTTGATTTTATACAAGGATGCTCATGAAAGGAATCTTCAAGTGACAGTGAGTGAGTTGTTTGAGATTGCAGCTGATGGTGCAATATCCAATCTTAAGGGTAGTTAGCAAAGTAGTAAATGTGCAAGAAAATAAAATTGTACACAATAAAAAATTCACAATGTTATCTTACATAATGCCTTAATTTTGAAGACAAAAATCTCATTGTATCTTGATGAAAGTAGTGACCTTAATGGTAAATCACTGGAAACCATTATTTTAAAACATGCTATTGTGCTTATGGAGGCAATATTTTAAGCAAGGCGGTGAGTGGTTGTTTGGAGGTATGAAGGAGTTGCTTTATATGCATACTATTCAGTCTAGCTTAAGACAACATTCTTAGAAGAGATTGAAAGTGGATTATGGAACTCAAGGGTTACATGATAAAGATTAAATCAAAGACTGAGATCTATTTAAAAGCCACTATCATGAAGATATTAAAGATGTCAAATGAAAAACCCTAGTAGCTGGAGTAATGAGCACAGTGCGAAAGAGGACAGTGTGTTAGGGTAGATTTAGGAGATCTCCACATTATCTAAACACAGGAAAATACATTATTTATTTATTTTTTAAAATTAAAAGAAATTATTCTAAACCTTATATAGGACACATTGATACTTCAAAAACATCTAATTTATTTTTTTAAATTAAAAGAAGTCATCCTAAACCCTATATAGGATACATTGATACTTCAAAAGCATCAATGTGTTAGGGTAGATTTAGGAGATCTCCACATTATCTAAACACAGGAAAATACATTATTTATTTATTTTTTAAAATTAAAAGAAATTATTCTAAACCTTATATAGGACACATTGATACTTCAAAAACATCTAATTTATTTTTTTAAATTAAAAGAAGTCATCCTAAACCCTATATAGGATACATTGATACTTCAAAAGCATTTAAAGGAATTTGAGATTATGCAAACATATGTCAATTAAATACTTGGATTACAAACAGTATCATGGACATTGTAACCCTTATTGATCAAAGCAGAAATGAGATAAACAATAATGAATCCTATGCCTCCTATCATGCACATCTCCTTACCATTCTTTGTCATTATTTACTGAAACACTTCTCCATTTTGGTGGGCTACATCTGAAAATAAGGTTTCAACAAAGGTTTTATTGTATGTTTATTAAAATGATAACTTCATTCTAGTGGGCTATACCTGAAAATAAGATTTCAACAAAAAATTTAGATTATGTTTATTAGAGTTTTAGAGTATTTTGGTAGGATATATTCAAATGGATTGTGACTGATGTGATTTGCTACATTTAGTGTTGTAAATTGTAATGATGCCCCAATTACCGTACTACCGTTGTCTCTTACTATAAGCATTGTGGTATGGTGGTGTTGTACCCTTCCCTTCTATTGTTTACCACACTACCACCTTGCTCAAGGCTTCTTGTTGTGGGATTGCGGTGTATACCGCTCTACCACATATGTTGCTCACCTTCCTGGAAATATAGTGGTGTATGCTTTTGATCATTACTTTAAGAGTGTCGATGAGTGAATCTTATTTGTCTTACCAATATCTCAATGTCTCATCGACATTAGATCTTATGTTCCTTTGATATTGGTTTTCAGTGTCGATGAGACAAGTTAATATCTCTTGCCAATATGCCACTGTCTCATCGATATTTTCCTTCAACGATACTTCTTTATAGATCAGTGTAACTCTACCATGTCAGGGAGACTCATGATTATCTCTACAGTATGGTGGTGTTTTTCCCTTCCCTTTTGTTGTTTTTCGTACTACCTCCTTGCTCAAGGCTTCTTGTTGCAGGGTTGCGGTGTATACCGCATATGTCGCTCACCTTCCCAACAGTATAGCGATGTATGTTTTTTATCATTACTTGAGGAGTGTTGATGAGACAATCTTATTTGTCTTACTGATATCTCAATGTCTCATCGACATTACTTCATTATATCCAAGAGTTGTGTTTCGTTGAGCACTTGTAGATATACCTTGTTGATGTGACATAAGTGATTCTCTCCTTGATATGCATGTATCTTCTTGACATTTCACTATTTTACATCATTGATGAGACATATAAATAAGTCTCTTTGACATAGGGGTGTCTAAACTAGTGCTAAACTTGAAGCTAAAGTCAGAGCTAAAAGTGGTGCTAAACTCAGAGCCAAATGCAACACTAATGGTGGCGCCACACTCAAAGCCAATATCGACACTAAAGGCGGTGCTCATTTCGGCACAAAGTAGCACCAAAATTAGCATTGACTTGTCCTGATCGGTGCAAATAAACACTAAAAATAGTGTCATCCTGATAAATAGCACCAACGTTTTCAAAAAATTGGCAAAAAGTACATTAAAATAGTGCATGGAAGTAAAAAATAGAGCAAAAAATGGAGCAAATCATAGGGATTTTTTGTAGTGATTAGGCATTCACACACTTGGGAATTCAAGTTCTCTAGTTAACACTTGCATTCAACTCTTTGCATCCACCATTGTTGCATACTTTGAAGCTTCATCACTTGCATTTTCACTTATCAATCCAACTACCCACATCCTCCATTACAATCCTCATCTCATTTAGCTCATTTTGAATCCATTTTGCATTCCATCTTTCCATCAAAGGAGCACAAAACATCAAAGATCCAAGGGCCAACCAAGGAGCGGCTTGAAAAAGGTAAAATCTACTTGTTTATCCTTATTTTGTTTAAGTTTAACCTAGCCCTATCTTGAGGTGTTAGTGTCTTTTCCTTTCTTTTTGCATTCTATTTTGCATGATTTCGAATATTCGGAACACTATATCACAGAAGGAACTTTCTATTTTCTCCTTTTATTTTCTAAATTGCCTCATTTCAAACGTGGTCAAGGTGCCAAATAGTTGTTCTTTAGTGAACTTCTTAGGATCATACACTTCCTCAATGGATGAGACTATATCACTGTAACTCTCTGGTAGGGTCATCAAAATTTTCTCCATTACATCTTCATCTATCAAAGTACCACCTTGATTTTTGACTTCATTTACTGCAATATCAACCCATTGAAAATAGCTTGCAATATCTTCACCTTCTTCCATTTTCAAGTTCTCATATCTGCACTTAGTTGCTAGCTTCTTTGACAATTTGACTCTATCATTTCCTTCATAGATATCTTCCATCTTTTTCCAAAGTTCATAAGCAGTGCCCAAAGAAATAACTTTTTTTCACTCAGTCTTAGATAAAGCACTATAGATTGTGTACCCCTCTTTTTCATTTTTCTCATAGGTAGAAATCTCATCTGCAGAAGAAGGACCACTTGACGGTACAACATATTTTTTCTCAACAGCTTTCTAAGTCTTGTAACGAAGAGAGATCAAGTAACCTCTCATTTGCACTTTCCAGTCACTGTAGTTAGATCCATCAAACATAGAGATTGACAATTTGTGCACCATCAAATCTACATCAAGCGGTTAAGCTCTTCTCGGAGGAACCAAATCTCTAGTACCAATTGTTGAAAGGCACAAGACAACTGAGCGGGGGGGTGAATCAGTTGTCACCAATCACATCCACAATCTCAAAAAATCATTAACTTTGCATCCACTTTAATCTATTATTAAGTATGAGTATGAATTGCAAATAACAGAAAGCAATATCAACACAAGAAACACTAGATTTATGTGGAAAACCAAATAAGGGAAAAAGCATGATGAGGATTAACTCACAATATAAAGTAATAGAAAAATTGATTACAAAGGGGCTCACTGCCCAAGAAGGAGGCTCACTACCTATAGATACAAAAGGATAACAAAAAAATACACCCCATCAACTTGCACATATCCACAACCTTGATCAAAGAATTGTAGATGCCATCAACTCACTACTTTTAGGAGTCTAACACATTAAAGTACTATTGCTTTAATTCACTTTGAACAATCTTGCTTCTCACACTTGTGGCATTGTCTTATACCTCCAATCCATAACTTCTCAACTTGTATTTATACCATCTTCAACCTTAGAAACTTTCTCCAAGGTCGGCTACACACACTTCATAGTACAAGTTCAAATTATGTCAGTAACTCAACATTCTTGTGGTGGGAGAGAATGAGAGTGAACCAAACCAACACTTAACCAAGACCCAAGACAACATCTTAGATCAAGCACATGCTTCCCTAATTGATACTTATCCTTTGCATGACATGTAGACACCAGGTTGGCCAAACCTGATGAAAACACAAATGAAATTTGAAGTAAACATTTCCACAACAAAAGGATAACATGTAGACCACAAAACATGCTTCATCATACAATGGAACACATCTCAGATGCCTTCAAATTCATCCATAGAAAATGCAACAACCTTCATACTCATAACACTTTCCATCAGTCTATCTGGACTATATAGACACACAGTAATTCTGAACCTAGTCTTCTGGAGCACCAGACCATGAACTCCTTTGAAAAAACATAGATAAAACCATTATAATCCTTCTACTATATCCAAAAGACTAGAAACAAGCTAATGAAGGAGTACAGAACATATACATTTCTCCCAATCCATAGGAAAACAACTTTGCCAAACCAGTTCACAAACTGGTGAACACAACTTTCACTCTTCATCAAACCAACATCTCTAATATAGGATATATCACCCAACAATGACCATAAACAACACTTTAGATCCAAACAAGAATAGGATCAACACAGAAGAAATGCAGAGCACAACCCAGAGCACATTCTAAACACACACAATTTTGTCTTCACTATTTCTCAAAAGCACTTGGAAACTCATCATATCAACACACCTGCAACATCATAAAGATAGCTCCATGTACTCACAACATCTCTATAGTATCTCAACTATACATGCACAACTTGTAAACACTTGTTTCATTTCTCTACAACAACCTATACTATGTTGACATCAATGACAACACCACCATACTCATTCATACTTGCAACACATGAGGCAACTAATAATTAATGACTCAGGACACAAGCATTAAATTTCAAAAGATATGATAAGATCTATGACAAAGAACAACCTTCTAGAAATATTTCCTAAGACCTGAGTAAAATCAACATGTGAATAAGACCTAATAGTGAACTAGTTTAGTAAAACACCTTATTTACACAAAAAGTATAATTATGAGAGACTATAATACTATAAAGGATTATTTAACAAAAAATAAATCACTAAGATTGCAACTCAAATAATGTGGGATTTAAAAGAAGAATGATCAACTCATCCACCATTACCTGCTCCTACATGAGATTCCAAATATGCTTCATAGAAAATATCCAAAGATTCTTTCTAGAAAGACATCACCCAAAGCATTTGATCAAGCATTCAAAGAGTTCATCATCTTTAAGAAAGGTCTTCTAATTCTCTTCTTTTCTCTCTCTTGGGGGGAATTTCTTCCCATTGGGTTTGTTGGAATCAAGGAACACTGAGAGGGGGGGAGTGAATCAGTGTTCAACAATATTTAAATTTCAATCCAGATCTTAAACCATTTACAACATTTAATAAAATGAAAAGATGCAAGAACATGAAGGAAACAATCAAAACACCATAACACCAAAAATTTTATGTGGAAACCCTGTTAGGGGAAAAACCATGGTGGAGGTTAATTCACAATTTATACTTTGTTAAAAGTATGAAGAAAAAGGGGAATGCACATGCATTCATGCACACTGCCTAGAGCTCACTGCTCAAAAATAGGAAGGCTCACTGCCTTACAACATATTTGGATTAAAAAAAAGAGTTGAACTAAGAAAGTAGCATCTAAAAATTCCTAGTTTCAATTTTGGTGAGGCTCATAGATCATATTCTTGACCTTCTATCTGATTCTGCACTTCACTCTACTCTGCCTTAATTCGCTTCACAACAATCCTCTTTTACACAATTGAAATTGTGTCAAATCGCTCAACAACCCTTGTGACATTCCCAATATACTTTTCACACTCACCTTCACTCCTTTGCAATGAATTAATTGATCTCTTATATATATCCGCTATCAAAGATTTAGTCACTTCACGTTGGCTTCAGCAAAATAAAAATATTTTCCAATAGTCGGCTCAATCCACATTTAATATTCAATGTGTACCCATCAAAGTTGGCCATGGCATAGCTAGGACCCAAAAAAAAATATTCAAGCATAGGATACCTTAATTAATTATACCTTGAATATCCATGACATGCCATATTCACTAAGTCAGCCGTCATGAGCTGATAAACAGAAAATTATCTTGTTGGATATGCTAACATATACGTCGATTAATGTGACATCACAAAACTCAACAATTAGATAATATAAATACTTAACAACCTTCCCCAAGATAAACAATTCAAAATGATAATCCGGTGAAGCATATAGATTGACATACTAACCAAATACCATGTTCTTCATTCTCTCTTTCAGTAATACATTGTTCTTTACTCTATCTGCCGGTATGAAAAAATCTTGATTTCTGGACCGAAATAATGACTTAGGTTCTCATCAATGACAACAATAGAAGCCATATGCCAACAATCTACCCCTTTGGCATTGATGGCAACACTTAGTGAAAAATTACTAAGTGTCAGAACCAATATGATTGCACTGCCAGAGTTCAAAATTTCAAAAATAGAACTCCCCCTTAGAATGATAAGGCATTTTCCCTGCTCTCTCTCCCCCTTTGACATCAATGACAAACATTTTTTGGATCTCCCCCCTTGCTAATTCAAAAATTGGATCAAAATTTGAAGAAATACAACTGCTACTCGAGTCAAAAAATTATCTTGTACTTATCTTTCATTTTCAGAAGAAATTTCCTCCAAGCTTCTACTGAAATCCCAATAATTAAGATCAAGTTATTGTTCTTGGATGTCTAGTTGATAATATAGATGAGATATTTTGGAATTGTAATTGCCTCTTTTAATTTCTCTCCTTTCCTGAGAACCTCAATTAACTGCTCCATTCTGTATTCGGTTAAATCCTTCACTTTCCAAAAGGTTTCCACAAGGTTGTTTCTAGTGAATTGAACTTTTTTATGCTCATACTGTAACTCTTGAATCCTTTTCTTGACTGCACCATCCTAATCCTAAAACATGTTATAATCCTAACCAATCTTGTTCAACTCAGCTTCAATTTACTCCCGCTTATCTTTGTATCTCCCAATTGCATGATGCCAATGAAGACAATAGTTGTAGATGTTATTTGTTGTATTTATGAATTACCTCAACACATTCATTTTCATTTTTAGTTTGGTAAGAGATAGCCTGAATTGATCCTTCAGATGTAGAATTATTTCTGCCTCTTTCCTATCCTAGGACTCAGAGATCATGGCTTCCTTAATGCATTCAATCATCACTTCAGGAAACACATTCTACAAATTCTTCAATCCAATGTTATTGTGCACAAAATAAGTACTTAGTGTGCTCTCGATCAGATCTTGCTCATATGAGGGTCTATCAAACCATATGTCAGCAATTTTTTGCATCCCATCTTTCTCCTGAACAAGCTATACAATAACTTTACTTTGGATAAAACACCTTCTTCTTCACTTCCTTCTACCATTACTACATCTGGTTCAACTAATTTTGGTTCTTCCCTTGGAGTGTACTCATCAGATTCCTCATCTGGTATGTCCATAATCACTTGTTCTTTATATTTTCCTTCAATTTTTGCAATCTTGTTTGCCAAAGGAGTGTAATCATCAATCTCTTGTGCTCTTTTCTTCTTCCTCTCCATGTCATCAGAAGAGGATCCAACTTCAATTGCTCTTACTAGAATGGAAATTCTAATTGCTCCAAACTTCCCTAGTAATTCTTTAAAGAAATTTCCATACTCTTGCTTACAATTTGCTAAAGTATTAGAATGTTCTATTTACAAACCGGTTCGTTCTCTTTCCATACAACATTATTGATCTATGGAAAGCAATTCAGAAAATACATCACAAGACATATGACCAAGGCACCAAACCTAAAAGGGTAATCTGCCTCCTTTGTTAATTGCACATTTTCCATCAATTTATCTTTTAGCAATCCACACAGGTCAAGATTTTGATCCTCCATTATCATTTTATGAGAGATGTAAACTACACCTACCGAAGTTGCGCTTTCCCTATTTCTAAAAAATATTTTGTATGAGATTCCATGCACAATGTACCTTATTATCGAATCTTTGATTGTCAAAATTATCAAATCCCTTTGATCTCCAATTACTCTGGTTAGGGTTTCAACTTCTTTGTTTTGAATCAACTTCTTTTTCGGTATATCCCCAACATTGCATAATCTAGTTAGCTTCCTAATCACCTCTTTCAAAATGTGATAGGGTTTATCCAGAGTTAGAATGGCATCATTCAATCTGTTCAAGATGAACCTAATGACTTCTTTGTTATCAAAATTGAGAAATTCACTCTAAATGTCCAAACTTTTGTGTTTCACACCTTCAAGCCATCTCAATTCATCAGTCGGCAACATATTTCTCACATCCCTAATCTTCTCACTACTATATTCATCTAAATTCACCATTCCTTTGATTTGCTTCATTTTCCTTTTTATACTAAACAAGTTTCTACCGAGCACCAAATTAAGTGAGAATTATACAAGCAACTGAAATACCTGATGAATTCACTGCCAAATTGACTTTACTCCTTTGAAATTCTACTACAGAGGATCTCCTATTCTTCTTCAATGAAAGGTGACAAATGAGGGTTCCAAATACCCTTTTATAACTCACACACCTAACACTTTTACCACATTAAATTTTTTTCCCTAGGTGTTTTAGATAATCTATTTTCTTAGATAGCAAAAGAAGGATTCATTTGCGGACCTTCTACTTCTCATATTTTTGCACAAGTGACCACTGGTACATTTGTAAATGATTAGCACAACTACTAACAATTTCTTGCATTCTGGTGCCAACTACCAATAGGGGGACAAAGGATTTTCTTGAAAAATTCCCCCTAGGCCAATAGCCTAAGATCAATTTATGAAGGAATTACCAGAAGCAGATTCTTGTGCAGGCTTATTTCCTTCATCAAACTCACTCTTCCTTACCCATGTTTTCTTCATTTGATCTCTTATTTCTTCCACAGTCACTTTCACCTTTCCCTTATCATCTTTATGTGAAATTTTTCCTTTGTATACCTGACCTCTTCTATCCATGTTTTTGTTCCTATAGAATCTTGGAATGTGACCAAATATGTTGCAATTGTAACACACAAGATTTCTTTGTCTAGACCATTCATTCCATTGATTTCCCTTTGATCTAAATTGATTAGCAATATGCCCAAATATTCCATAGGTGTAGCATTTAACATTCCTTACACTAACAGGCATACTTCTGCATTCAATTGACTTATGACCAAACTTATTACAACTAAAACAATGACTAGAGAATGATGGACTATTTGAATTCATTTTACTTCTACACTGAGAAGCCATATGACCAAAATTATTACAAGCAAGGTAGTGACCATTAAAATTTTGAGCATTGAGTTGTCTTATTAGATACCTTCTTCCTTTGTTCATCTGATTTCTTTGTTTGGAATCCTTATGTTCAAATCTGGAGCTTTCTCCCTTCTCATATCCAAGACCTTTCTTGTCATTTGCATCCTTTTGTCCTTTAGTCAGCTCATTAATCTTAGCAGAACTAATCTTAAACTTCTCCTTGTATTCATTTGCAGTAGTGAGTTCATCTGTGAGAATAACTATCTGTCTTTCAAGCTCTTATTCATTATTTCTGGATTGTTGCAGTTCAATATCCAACTGAATGAATCCACTATTAACTCGGTGGCATTCTTCAGATCTTTCTTTTAAGGACTGGGCTAGATTCTCCTCATTTTTCTTCCTTTCTTCAATCTCCTTAGTTAGCTTCATCACCACATATTCTATCTCACGCTTTAGAGTAGCATTGTCTCTAGCAAGCTTTTCACATTCTTCAATTATTTCTTTTAGGGTTTGATTCAAGTGAACATCTTCCAAGTATTTACTTTCTTTTTGCTTCAATTGATCACATAGTTCCTTCCTCTTTTCTCTTGACTCGTTGATTTTATCCTTCAATGATTGAATAAAATTTTCAGCATCCTCAAGATTTTCTTTTAATTCCAAGACTTCTTCTTTAGACTAATCAAGATCATCAAGTGCCACCAAAAGTTGTTGTTGAATACCACCGAAGTCTATTGCATTCCAAGATCCACCTCAAGCTATTAAACTTCTGCAGAGGAACCTTGCTCTGATTCCAATTGTTGGACTCAAGGAACACTGAGAGGGGGGGTGAATCAGTGTTTAGCAATATTTAAATTTCAATCCAGATCTTAAACCATTTACAACATTTAAACAAAAGTAAAGATTCAAGAACATGAAGGAAACAATCAAAACACCATAACACCAAGATTTTTACGTGGAAACCGTATTAGGGGAAAAACCACGATGGAGGTTAATCCATAATTTATACTTTGTTAAAAGTATGAAGAAAAAGGGGAATGCACATGCATGTAAGCACACTACCTAGAGCTCATTGCGCAAAAACAAGAAGGCTCACTACCTTACAACATATTTGGATTACAACAAAGAGTTGAACTGAGAAATTAGCATCTACAAATGCTTGGTTTTAGTTTCGATAAGGGTCATAGATTAGATTTTGGACCTTCTGTCTAATTCTGCACTTCACTCTGCTCTTCCTTAATTCGCTTCACAACAATCCTCTTCTGCACAAGTGAAACTATGCCAAATCACTCAACAACCCTTCTGAAATTCACAATATACTTTGCACACTCACCTTCACTCCTTTAAAATGAATTAATTGATCTCTTATATATATCTTCTATCAAATAATTAGTCGCTTCATGTTGGCTTTAGCAAAATAAAAATATTTTCTAATAGTCAGCTCAATCCACATTTAATATTCGATGTGTACCCATCAAAGTCGGCTACATCATAGCTAGGACCCAAAACAAAATCTTTAGGAATAGGATACCTTAATTAATTATACTTCGAATATCCGCGACATGCCATATTCACTAAGTTGACCACCATGAGCTAATAAACAAAAAATCATCTTTTCGGATCTCCTAACTTATGCACCGATTAAAGATACATCACAAAACTTAACAATAAGATAATATATATACTTAACAACCTTTCCCGAGATCCACAACTCAAAATGATAATCCGGTGAAGCATACAGATCAACATACTAACCGGATACCATGTTCTTATTTCTCTCTTTTGGTAATACTTTGTTCTTTACTTTGCCTGTCAGCATGAATAAATCCTGATCTGCGAACCAAAATAATGACTTAGGTTGCCATCAATGACAACACTAGAAGCCATATGCCAACAAGGTTTTCTCTTTTTTCTCTACTTTATGAGAGATTGAATTGTACATGGGTACCTCACATGGCTAGTAGTCGGGTATGTGCAGGATCATCATGGAAAAAGCAGGCCCTTAAGTGGCAAAAATTTCAGAAAAATCAGAGTTATGCAACTTGACGTAAAAATTTGAATAAGTTATCTATAAAATTTCAAAAATATGTAAGAATAGAATCTGTAGAAAATTGAATGTAGTTTCTAAACTACTAGGTTTTTAAAATCTATTTGGTCAAAATTTGAAATTTCAATGCAATAGTACTTAAATTTCGGGGAAAAAATAAGTAGGTGTACGTTTGACCACCTAACCAAAAATAAAATGATAATATTTTTTAGATATAAGTAGAGGACTCATGTCGATGTGATGCATTTTTTTTTGTAATTTTTTCCAAGTAAATAATTAATTATGATTTTTTATTACAACTTTTAAAAATATAAAAACTCATATGTCTAACCACCTTAACTTGGTCAAAACTTCATGAAATTCATTTTTTTTTAATCCTATAGTATGCGAAGCATAGAATGTGGCGCATGTTTTGGATTCAAAAAATGTGATACCATTTGAAAGCTATAGATTTTTTCAATCAGCCTAGATCAATCAGGACTTTAGTCTTAATTCAAATAGAAAATGAATAATAATTATTTATTAAATTCGAAGTAAAGCATAATTTATATTGATGGAAAGATGAGAATCTCCTTTAAAAACCCTTTTTATTTCATAAATTTTGGGTATAAAAAAAGTCATTAGCCACATACCCATCATATCGCCACTTTTTGGCTCATCATGATCCTGCACATACCCAGTCAAGATCCATCATCATCATAGTCTATATTACTCCATAAGTTGCACTTAATGGGTTGTTAGTGTAAATAAGGCCTTTATATATAGTTAGTTGTCATAACATTCAAGATATATAAAGACCTTATTTACACTAACAAAAATCTATTTCTTAAGATATGAAACATGAAAAGTATTATATAAATGGGCAAGAATAAGTAATAAAAAAAATTGTATATAACTAAGTTGAGAACTTCTAGGACCTCAAACAAGCCCACATATCTAGGAGCAAGATTGGTTGACTTCCCAAACTTGATTTAACTCTTATGGGGTTTGACTCTCAAAAGAACCAACAAATAATTTTCGAGTTCATTTTGCATCAACATAACCCTTATTCCTATCAGTGACCTCCACCAACCTTTATTCAATTAGCTTAACTTGTTATTCCACTTCCATCAACATCACTAGTCTTATGTGTAGACACTTGAAATTGTCTTGACTGATAGTGCACATTTGAATCTGATTACTAACACCATTTTGTCATAAATTCACCTCTTTTTCGGCTATTTAAATGAGTAATCCTAGTTGTTTAATTAAATGCATCATTTTCTCCTATTAATCAAATGATCAATATTATTTGGATAATTCATCCACTTTCATGTTAATTTTCATCTTATTTAATTAGGTAATGTGAATTATTTAATTATATTTCTTATGTCCTCTCATTTAATTAAATAATCTTAATTATTCAATCAAATGTCATTAAACCCTCTTTCATTAAATAAATTAATTATTTAATGGAAATCCTAATTCCCCTCCATCTTGAACAAATAAGTAATTTCTTAAATTACTAAATTGGCTAATTTTCCTCACCCTCCCACTTGCAAGGGAATATTCCCCTAGAATATTCCTCCATTTGAATGGGAATATCTTGCAACAAACTTCCTAACAACTTCCTAATTTTTAGGAAGCCTGTTTCTTTGAATCAATGAGAGCCAATGATTAAATCCTTGATCCTTATCAACTTGCATTGTCATCCATTCATGAGAATCCTTGAACCATACCACCTCTCATGGCATCTCATCCATTCATTGATCAAATCAATCCTAACCATTGATTCACCATTTTCTCCTATAAATACTCATCATTTCATTGAGAAAGGGATCTACTTCAATTTTAGAAAAGTTATGTTGCACATTTTCATACTCACTTTCATCCATTTGCATCCATCTTTAGCATTTAGAATCGTTTTAGTTTAGTATACATCATGTTCATCAACGTTTATCAATATAATCCATTTGAAAGCTTGTTTCATCTAAGGGATTGGGAAAGGGATGACATTCCACATCATATGCAACACCAATCCCCAAATGGGATGAGGTTTGGGGCATTAGGATAGGTTTCCATTATGAATTTATTGTTTGTTTATGTCTTAATGGATTCTTTGTTCATTGTTTTCAAGAATTTCATTGAGGTAATAGCTTAATTAGTTAGATATTGCTTAAAATCTATTAGATTTGACATCTTTAGCTTAGGTTATGATTATGCTTACACTATGTACACTCTATTATCTAGTATGCCCCAACTAATAGGTGTTTTGCATCTCCAAAAATATAATTCCTTTTGTTAAATGGTGTAGGACAACTAAGAGGGGGTGGTGAATCAGTTGTCACCATATTCAAATTCAAAAATTTAAATACTTATTAGCTGCACAACCACACTATTCTATTATTAGGTATGAACATGAAATGAAAATAATAGAAAGTAAAATCAACACAATGAACACCAAATTTTACATGGAAAACCCAATGAGGGAAAAACCGCAGTGAGGATTAACTCACAATATAAAGAGATAGAAAAATCGATTACAAAGGCTCATTGCTAAGGGCTCACTACCTAGAAGAAGACTCACTATCTAGATACAAAGGCTCACTGCCTATAGAAAGGACTCAATGTCCAATAGGGAGGCTCACTTCCTACTGATACAAAAGAAAACAAAAGATCCACCACAACAATTAACACACATCTTTAGCCTTGATCAGAAGATTGCAAAAACCTTTAGCTCGCTGCCTTTAGGAATCTAACACAATGAAGTAGTGTTGCCTCAACTCACTTTCGTACACTTCTACTCTTTTAATTTGTGGCTTACTTTGTTACCTTGCATCATCATCCAATTCTTCACAATTCAACTTGCATTTATACCATCTTCAACCCTAGAAACTTTCTCCAAGGTCGGCAACATACGCCTCATTTCATAAATTCAAATTAGGTTGGTAACTCAACATTCCCGCGGTGGAAAGGAATGAGAGTGGACCAATAAAAATACTTAACCAAGACCAAAAATAATGTCTTGGATCAACCACATGCTTCCTTAATTAAATTTAATTCTTCAAATGAAGTGTAAACACCAGGTCAACCAAACCTAATGAAAACACAAATGAACATTGATGTACATGCTTCCCAACAAGAAGATAGCACACAAACGATGCAAAACACTTCATTATGCATGAGAACACATCTCAGGTTCCTTCAAATACATCCACATCAAGTGCAAAAATCTTTGAACACTGAACTCCTTCCATCAGTCCATCTAGACTGTGTAAACAAATATAGCAACTCTAAAACTTGACTTTCGGATCACCAAACCACATGCATTTTTTCCAAAACCAAGAGAACACCATTATAAGACACGTTCCAGATATGCAAGACTTGAAACAAAACAATGAAGGGATGTGAATCAAAAACATTTCTCCCAGTCCACAGATAATCAACTCTGCCAAAATAGTTCACACACCAGTGAGCACAGCTTTCACCTTCCATCAAACCAGCAACAAAAAATCCTTAGAAATCACCACCAAATCATCAAAAACAACCCTTGAAATCCACATAAGCATAGGATCAACACAAGAGAAATGGAGAGCACATACTAGAGCACATTTTGAACACATTCAAAACCTGACTTATCTCTTTATTAATTTTCTCAAAAGCACTTGGAAACTCATCAATTCAACACATTTGCAACATCATAAGGATAGCTCCATGTACTCACAACATCTTGATAGTATCTCAACTATACATGCACAATCTACAATATACTGAATTGTGTTAAGATCAATGAAAACGTTAATGACAACACCACCAAATATGCTCATACTTGCAACAATCTCCCCCTTTGTCATTGATGGCAACACATGAGGTGAAAAGAAAAAAAACCATCAAAGACAACATCCTACACAATATTCTAGAAGGAAACCTTTTCTTCCTTTTCTTACTATTTTTCACATGACTTTCTCTCCCCCTTTGACATCAATGGCAAAGATAAAAAAATATGATCACTCCCCCTTAGGAGTGCACCCATTCAACTCATATTGCAACAATGAAAAACTTTTCTACTCCCCCTATGGAGTAGACCCATTCATTAGTCCAGATAAATGAAGAAACTGTGA
The DNA here is from genome assembly GCA_007258455.2 of Sequoia sempervirens. Taxonomy (NCBI): domain Eukaryota; kingdom Viridiplantae; phylum Streptophyta; class Pinopsida; order Cupressales; family Cupressaceae; genus Sequoia; species Sequoia sempervirens. The sequence continues at coordinate 109,528,465 of VDFB02168118.1, forward strand.
ATTCACTAAACTAATGCACCTTCATGTGCACCTAGTTCAGAGGACCAATGACCCCCAACCTCTCCCTAAGATGCTCAAAAGTATCCTTCGGAAGAGCCTTAGTAAATATATCTGCAATTTGTTCCTTTGTTGTCACATACTCCAATCTAACTTCATTTTCCAACACTTTTTCTCTCAGGAAATGATATCTAATAGATATGTGTTTTGTTCTTGAATGAATAACTGAATTCTTTGAAATGTTTAAGTTGTCACCTTAAATTGCACCCTTGTTGAACCTGATGTTCAACACCTCAATGTAACATGGGAAGACCTCTAAATATGTGGGTTTCTTATAAATAGAGGTCAACCTCCGGAGAAGGTCGGCTTCCTTTGTGCTATCACCTAAAACTACTGATTTTGAAAGGAAAAGGGAGAAGGAGAATGCTTTAAAATTAAAACTAAACCCTGTGGTGATGAACCTAAATGTTACTTGGATTTGAAACCAAACTTCATACACTTGCTTGCAATGACTGAAGATAAATTTGCACAACTCACTTCTGTATATATTTTTGCAAAAGTGTTTCACAAACAGGTCCTAGTGCTAAGATTCCTAGAAGAAAAGTTAATTTCACATCTAAAATTCATTTTACATCTTTTGACACAATTTGTAACCTGCAAAAAACATACTTTTTGCATAAAGGTTCTAAAATCTGAGACAAAGCTCGAAGGAAATAAACATTACCTCACTAAAAGCTTGATCAATCAGCTAACTGAACACAAAAATGCAAAGAGAAAGTAGGAAAGAGCTTCAAATCAATAATAATCAAGGTCTTTACTGAATTTCATCTCCAAAATTGAGTTACAAAAGTTTTCTAATCTGAGAAAGGACTGCAAAAGTCACAAACTTTCGAAAAGCATTAGAAGAACTCCTTTACAAAGAGGCAAAAAATGCCATATATACTAAAATTGTGTCAGCCCCTGCCCTAGGGCTTACAAAAATATCATCCTCTAAAAAAAGATCTGCCCTTAGATCTTTTTAATGAAGTTGATTCTGCATTGAATGTATATCCCCACTTTCCATGTTTGAGCCTCCTTGAAGGGCCGCTTTGAATGCTCTAAAGCATTAACATTAATGTCGATGCCCCTTTGCCAGTAGTGATCCCAACTGGCACTGTGACTCACGATTTCTTCTTCATTTGCCCTGATTCTTGCTCCAGATCTTTCTTCAAGTCGACCATCTTCAAGAAGAAACATCTGACCTGCCCTGTTAGATTCAAACATCATGTTCACTGAGCCGACTGATCACCTTCGATCTCAAAGTAGATCGTTATCATTATGCTCTGTTGATCTTGTTCACAGGGGGTAGTCAAACATTCAAATGGCTCATGGTGTGTCCTTAGCTCCCTCTGATTAGTCAAACTTGTGCCACATAGATTCCTAAATGGTTAAAGGTCACTTTAGCCAGAATCGCATGTTGGTGAGACACTGGTCGTGTCTCCTAGATGCAATCATACTCGCAGCAACATTCGGCAAAACATATGACGGTCGGAAAGACTTCATAGCGAGCAGTAAGAGTCTTACCGATGTCCCTTTCTATTTCGGCAAGACCACCCTCGGTTGGGGTGACATCATAGCGAAGGCACAAGCTTTCGCCGAGACCTCCATCCGTCGACAGGACCTTATGCCGAAGGCAAAATCCTTCGGCAAGCTCGCTTCATCATCTATCGGCAAGACCTCATGGTGAAAGCACGCTCCTTTCGCTGAGACTTCCATTCTTTCGGTGAGACTTCATTTGATCGGAAGGACTTCACACCAATGCTACCCTCCTTTCACCAAGACTTCTATTGGTCGGGAAGACTTCTCCCCGAACCCAAAATATTTTGGCGATGTTGGCCTTGTGCACAACGGTTGGTGAGACTTCAGCATGTCGGGGAGACATATAAATGCATGGCGATTAAGATGTCTATCCAATCGGTATATTTCAAATGAATAGAACCAAACTGCTAGTCAGCAAGACAATAGGAAGGTCTTAGCGACTTTCTTCATCAGAATTTTTATGCCAAATCTGATTGAGGCATGCTTTCTATCATACTTCCTTGAGAAATACATTGGGTGTATGATTTAATCTTGCACAAAAATGTCCCCATTTGGCCTTCATAAACACCTAAAACATAGATTTCCCTGCCTAATTGAGCCCGTAGGTGAAAATTAGGTAACAGTTTATAGCACTTGCATTGTCACAAAAAATAGGAATAGGCTCATCACGTATTACTCCAATTCCTTTCAGAGTTTGCTTCATCTGCAAAACCTATGTAGCAGGATGTTTTAGCAATATATTCTACCTCTACAGTGGATAAAGAAATCGAGTCTTGTTTCTTACTTAACCAAGAAACCAATCTTCCACCAAGAAAGAAAGCACCCCCACTAGTACTCTTCCTGTCATCCACATGACCAACCCAATCTACATTGATGTAAGCACTCAAGGTGAAATCAACACCCTTAGGATACCATAAGCCATAATCTGGTGTACCTTTAAGATATCTAAATATCCTCTTTACGGCTATAACATGTGCCTCTTTAGGATTTTCTTGAAACCTAGAAACTAAACATATTGCATGCATAATATCTGGTCTAGTAGCAGTAAGATACAACGGCCCGCCAATCATAGATTTGTATTTGCTTTGATAAGTTTTAGTAGATTCATCATCTTTACTCAACTTACATCCAGTCACCATAGGAGTACTAACTGGTTTGGAATCATCCATTCCAAACTTCTTCAACAGCTCTTTCATGTACTTAGATTGTGAAATGAATATCCCCTTATCAGTTTGATTTACTTGAAGGCCAAGAAAGAAATTCAACTCACCAATCATGGAAATTTCAAATTCTTTTTTCATTTCTTCTACAAATATTTTACACATGCCTTCATTTCCACCAAAGATGATATCATCAACATATACTACCACTATTAACATTTTGTTACCTTGCACTTTGAAGTAAAGATTGTTGTTATCAGAGCCTTGTTGAATCCTTGCTTTGTTAGGTATCTATCCAATCTTGCATACCAAGCTCTAGGAGCTTGCTTCAGTCCACACAATGCCTTCTTCAACTTACAAACCATATTCGGTTTGTAAAATAACTGAAATCCTTTAGGTTGTTCCATGTATACTTCTTCCTCCAATTCACCATTATAAAATGTTGACTTGACATCCATCTGATATACTTTGAAATCCTTGTGAGAAAAAAATGCTAAAAACATTCTAATAGCTTCCATTCTAGCCATAGGGGAAAATGTTTCTTCAAAGTCTATGCCTTCAACTTGTGAGTATCCCTTCCATGCAAGTCTTGCTTTATTTCTTATAACTTCACCATTTTCATTCAACTTATTCTGAAACACCATTTTGAACCAATTACATTCTTATTCACAGGTCTAGGAACTAATTCCCATGTTTGATTCATTTCTATTTGTTGCAACTCTTCTTTCATAGCTCTCATCCAACTCTCATCTTCACATGCTTCACTCACAGACTTAAGTTCAATTTTAGACAGTAAACACAGATTTACCTCACCTACTACTTTACTTCTTGTCTTTACACCTTCACTCTTATCTCCAATTATCTGTTCCTCCAAATGATTCTTTTGCACATACTTAGGAGTCTTAGAAATAGGTTCCAATTCATTTTCTTCTTCTTCTTCTTCCTTCTCCTTGTTCTCTTTAGGTACTTGTCCACAGATAGGATCATCAAGTTCAACTTCACTTATCTCAATAGTTATGTGCATTTCTTCATCAACTTTCACATTGGAACTTTCAACAATCTTCCTCAATCTTTTATTGAAGCATTTATATGCTTTGTTGGTAGTGGAGTACCCAAGAAAAATTCCTTCATCACATCTAGCATCAAACTTTCCAATATTTTCATCATCTCTTTTAATGTAACATCTGCTTCCAAATACCTTGAAGTACTTCATAGTAGGAGTCTTACCAGTCCATAACTCAAAAGGAGTCTTTGTGTTGTTGCCTCTAATCTGAAATCTATTAAGAACATAAACAATAGTATGTATTGCCTCTCTCTAGTACACATCTGGTACATTTGATTCTTTCATCATGGTTCTTGTAGCTTCCTATACCATCCGGTTTTTCCTCTCAACGATCCCATTTTACTGAGGGGTTCTTGGAGTAGAAAACTATCTTTTTATGCCATGTTCACAAAATGTATTAAACTCACCAGAAGTGAATTCTCCACCTCTATCAGATCTCAAACATTTGATTCTCAAATTCACTTCATTTTCCACTCTTGCTTTGAAAAATTTAAACCTATCTAGAGCCAGAGTCTTCTCTCTAAGAAAAGAAACCCATGTCATTTGAGAATAATCATCAATAAGGAGCATGAAATACTTGTCACCATTCAGGCTTCTTTTTCTAGTCGGACCATAGAGGTCAGTATGAATTAACTCTAGCATTCCAATAGTAGATTGCTCTTTTCCCTTAAATTTGCATCTTGTGGATTTCCCTAACTGACAACTTCTGCAAATAGTATTAGCCAACTTTGTGATTCTAGGTAGACCTCAAACAACATCTCTTGAACTAATTCTGACTAGATTATCAAAGTTTAAATGTCCCATTCTCTGGTGCCATAACCAAATTTAATTGATTTGAGATACAAGGCACTAACCATCCACACCTTTAAGTTGATAAATATTTCAATGAGTTCTCCTTCCAGAAGCAACCATATCTTCGGATCCTTCTCTAATCTCACAAGTATTATGCTGAAACACTTGAGTTTAAAACCTTTCCTACACATCTATCCAACACTCAAAAGGTAATGCCTCAAACCCTATACATAATATACATCATCAATGTTGTGTATTCCATCAAAACTAATTGTACCTTCACAATATTTTTTTCTCTTCAATCATCACCAAACATGACCAAGCCTCCATCATACTTTTCAAGTTTATTAAACTTACTTTTATCACCAGTCATGTGATTAGAAAATCCACTATTAATCACCCAGTAATCCTCATCATGCTTCGCATGAAAGGAAGTGAACATAGTACCTTCCATCCCATTCTTCTTGTTTTCCAAAACATTCTTCCTTGCATATTTTTCAGGGTTAGTAGATACAAATTCATTCTCCAAAGCTAAAAATAAGCATTCACTATCATCATTCTCATAATTAGATTCATCATCAGAGATTCCAACTTCTTCTTTAACATAATACAACTTCTTATATTTCTTATCCTTTCTATCTTTATCTTTATAATCCTTGTTCTTCTTATGCACAACTCTCTTCCAACATCTTGAAGCATAATGACCAATATTACCACAATTATAACATTTAAAGGGAAACATACCTTTATACTTACTAGTACCTTTCTTCAAATTTCTGGTGAAATTCGCTTCTAGCTCATCAGAACCATCACTATCTGGATCATCTTCAATCTTCATTTCCTTAAATGTTGTTTTTGTATTTTTTCTCTTTCTTTCCAAACTTTCTCATCTCAAATGCAATCAAGGTGCCAAATAGCTCTTCTTTAGTATATTTCTTAAGATCATGCATAATAGCTGAGATCTTATCACTGTAGCAATCTGGTAGGGTGATCAAGATCTTCTCAATTATATCTTCATTGGTCAGGTTTCCCCCTTGATTCCTAACTTTGTTTGCTACAAGTTCAACCCTTTGGAAATAACTTGTAAAATCTTCACCTTCTTCCATTTTCAAATTCTCATATCTGTGCTTTGCCACCAACTTCTTTGTCAATTTTACTCTTTCATTTCCTTCATATAGTTCTTCCAACTTCTTCTAGACTTCATGAGTAGTTCCTAAAGAAAGCACCTTAGTTCGCTCAGTTTTAGATAAAGCACTGAAAATAGCATACCTTGCCTTCTCATTCTCCTCATAAGTAGAAATATCATCTGTAGTAGTAAGACCACCCATTGGGAATATATAATTCGTCTCAACAACCTTCCAGATCTTGTAACCAAGAGAGACTATATATCCTCTCATCTGCACTTTCCAGTCATTGTAATTAGATCCATCAAACATAGGGATCACCAACTTATGTGCCATCGAATCTTCCTTAAGCGGTTAAGTTCTACACCAAGGAACCAAATCTCTGATACCAATTGTTAAATGGTGCAGGACAAATGAGAGGGGGGGATGAATCAGTTGTCACCAAATTCAAATTCAAAAGTTTTTAAAATACATATTAGCATCACAACCAAACTATTTTGTTATTAGGTATAAATATCAAATGCAGATAACAGAAAGTAAAATCAACTTGATGAACGCTGGAAATTTTAAATGTGATAGGGGAAAAATCACGGTGAGGATTAGCTCAAAATATAAAGAGATAGAAAAACTGATTACAAAGGCTCATTGCCAAGGGCTCACTACCCAAAAGAGGACTCACTGTCCAGATACAAAGGCTCACTACCTACAGAAAGAACTCTTTGTCCAATAGGAAGGCTCACTGCCTATTGATACAAAAGAAAACAAAAGATCCACCACAACAATTAACACACATCTGCAGCCTTGATCAGAAGATTGTTGAAACCTTTACCTCACTACCTTCAGGAATCTAACACAATGAAGTATTGCTACCTCAACTCACTTTCACACACTTCTACTCTTTTAACTTGTGGCTTACTTCATTACCTTGCATCATCATCCAATTCTTCTTAATTTGACTTGCATTTATACCATCTTCAATCTTAAAAACTTTCTCCAAGGTTGGCCACATACGCCTCATTTCATAAATTCAAATTAGGTCAGAAACTCAACATTCCCGCGATAGAAAGGAATGAGAGTGGACCAATAAAAATACTTAACCAAGACCAAAAACAATGTCTTGGATCAACCACAAACTTCCTTAATTAAATTTAATTCTTCAAATGAAGTGTAAACACCAAGTTGACCAAACCTAATGAAAACACAAATGAACATTGATGTACACACTTCCCAACAAGAAGATAGCACAGAGACGAGGAAAAATTCTTCATTATGCATGAGAACACATCTAAGGTTCCTTCAGATACATCCGCAACAAGGGCAACAATATTCAAACACCGAACTCCCTCCATCAATCCACCTGAAATGTGCAAACACATACAACAACTTTGAAACTTGACTTCTGGATCACTAAACCACACACATCTTTTCCAAAACCAAGAGAACACCATTATAAGACACATTCCAGATCCGCAAGACTTGAAAAAAACAAGGGACTATGGAGAATTTTTTTTTCTCCTAGTCCATAGATAACCAACTCTACCAAAACAGTTCACACATCGGTGAACACAACTTTCACCTTCCATCAAACTAGCAACAACAAATTAGTAGATATCACCATCAAATCATAAAAAAAAACCCTTCAGATCTGCACAAGCATAGGATCAACACAGGAGAAACATGAAGCACATACCGAAGCACATTTTGAACACATTCAAAACTCTAACTTCTCTCTTTATTAATTTTCTCAAAAGAACTTGGAAACTCATCAATTCAACACATCTACAACATCATAAGGATAGCTCCATGTACTCACAACATCTCAACAGTATCTCAACTATACATGCACAATCTGCAATATACTGAACTATGTTGACATCAATGACAACATTAATGAAAACACCACCAAATATGCTCATACTTGCAACACCTTGAAGGTTCATCCATTTAAATAATAGATTGGTAAGAATTGTTAAAGGAATATTCAATGAGAGGTATATATTATTCCTATTTATACTATTGGTCCATGAAATAAATACATAATAAATCATCTAAAACTTAGCTTACTCTTTCAATTTGACCATTAGTCTCATGATGATAAGATATACTATTATTTAGCTTAGTCCCCAATGCTAAAAATAAAGTTTTTCAAAATCTTGAGGTCATGTGTGCATCTCTATTTGAGATGATATTTGTAGGGACTCCATGCAAACAAAATAATTTATTGAACAATTCTTTTAGCCAACATTGGAGCTGCATCTATTAAGTTACATAGAATGAAGTGAGAAAATTTGTAGAGTTTATCCACCACTATCAAAATTATATCATGATCATTTTTTGATTTATGGAGTCCATGGATAAAATCCATGCTAATGACTTGTCATTTCCACTCAAGAATATCATTTGGATAGACATTCCTACTAGGTGTTGGTGTTCAACCTTGACTTGTTGACGGTAAGAGTTTAACAATGAAAATTGTGGTATCTTGTTTCATTCCCATCTAGAAATATAGTGTTTTTAAGTCAACTAATAATTTAGTCATTCCTAGGTGCCTTGAATAAGTGGAAAAATGGGCTTCCTTTAAAATAAAGTTTCTCAAGTCACCTTGATTGGGTATGAACATTATATCTTTGTATCTCAATAGCCTATTGGATTCAAATTGGTGTCCATCATACCTAAGATCATGAGAGTTGTTTTAGAGGGCATTCTCAACTTTCTCATAAAACTTGTCACCTAGAAAATTCCTCAAGACTTGCTCTTGAAAGGTTGTTTGAATAGTAGCTATTTTTGCAATATGCCTCTTGCAACTAAGAGCATCAACTACTCATTTTTCTTTCCCTCTTATGAAATTGATGTTAAAGTCATAATTGGACAACTTTTCTATCCAATGCCTTTGGCATGTTCAAGTTTGGCTCTTTGAAAATATACTTAAGTTCTTGATTTTCAAACTTAATTTCAAAGTGCTTTCCCAACACTAAATGCCTCACACTTTTCCATCCACTTGAACCATTCACCTTTCCTTTGAAGTGAGGTAATGGGATTTGCAATTTTGAAAAGAATTAAAATAAATCTCATATAATATCTAGCTAGTCCCATAAAACTGCATACCTAGTGCACCTTCTTGGGTGCCAAGAAATCTATGATTGCTCATTTTTTTGTGGGATCAACCAAAATTCCCTTTGTAGAAATTGTGTTCCCTAGATATTGCACTTCTTTTTGGAAAAAATGAGCATTTAGACAACTTTCCATACAATTTGTGCTCTCTTAAATATTGAAGAACTATTCTCTAATGATGAGCATGTTCCTCCTCATCTTTGAAGTATATCATAATATCATCTATGAAGACAAGGATAAATTTGTCAAAATAATCTTTGAAGACATTGTTCATCAAATTCATAAATGTTACAAGGGGATTGGTCAATTTAAAAGATTAGATATTTAATTTGTAGTGACCATACCTCATTGTAAATGTTGTCATGAATATCTTCACCTTTAATCCTCAATTGGTGGTAGTTGACCCTCAAATCAATCTTTAAGAAGACCGTCACACCACACATCTGATCAAAAAGATCATCGATATGGGGCAAGGGGTACTTATTCTTAATCATGGCCTTATTCAACATGTGATAGTCAATGCATAATCACAGTGTCTTAGCCTTCTTGATAAATATCATGTGTGCTCCTCATGGTGACATATTAGGATAAATCAACCCCTTAGACATCAACTCTTGCAAATAAAATTTTAGTTCAAATACCTCCATGGTAGTCATTCAATAAGGATCCTTTGACATAGGTTCAAAACCTAGTATAATTTCTATGGTGAAGTAAAATTATCTCTTAGGAGGTAGACCCAACAATTCTTCTAGAAAACATCTCAAAATTCATAAAGGATGAGATGGTCTTGAATTGATTATTCCTCAAGTTTCTCAACTTGATCCATTTTCATTGTGAATATCCAACAACCCTTTCTTAGCTCTTTTGAGTTGCATAGTTGAAACTTGTTTGATCTTGACATCTCACTTGATTCCCTGGATTCAAACTTGATTCCCTTAGTTGTCTAGGAACTCAATTGTTTTAGAAAAGTAGTCTACCTTTTCCTTGTGACATCACCAAAAGTTCATTCCTAAAATGACATCATAGAATCTCAAATGGTGCTACATACAAGTTGACCTCAATCAAAAAGGAGGGTAAATTCACTTTTACCTCAAATAGGCATTGCTCCACCTAAACTCTTGCTTGATTTGTGTACTCAACTTACCATGAGTTTGCCATATAGCCAACTCTCCTAGGAATCTTAACAAACTAGGTGTTATAAAACTTTATGTGACTAGTATCAATGAGAATGGAGATTGGCATACCAAATAAAGTATCTTAATTCTTGATAGTGGCAATCTTGAACTCTACTTTATGGTTGTCCACAACTGCACAAATTCTCTATGGGAAATCATTTTTTCTAATAAGAAACATTTCTTCAATAAAATGTTGAACCTTATCTATCCTATAGAAATAATTTTGAAGCCTCAACCTTTTTATTGATCACTCTTCCTTATAAATTATTATACTAGCATGCTTTTCTACATTCCAATTAAAAGTATTTTATTTAATTTCAAATAAAATTTAGTAACATATCATCAAGTCAATTTAGTATGGATCATTGTCTGTGATCTTAGATCTAATAATGGATTATCAAATATGATAAAAAATAATAATATGAATCATCAACTCTTCTTGTGATTTGATGATAGATTGTTAGATATGATCTAAAATATTAATGCAAAAAATTTAACATGGATCATCAAGTATGATCTCTGATTTGATAATAGATTACTAAATATGATATAAAATGCTAATTCGAAAAATATTTGCAATTGAATTGAAAACATTTTTAATCAATTGTTATATTCTTCTATTAAAAAAACTCTAAATTTAAAAGGAGCTGAACTTGATATTGTCCCACATTATTATTGTGATCTTCTAAAATTGTAACTATGATACATAAATTCAGATGGATAACTATTAAATTAGCTAATATTTTTTAATGTTGTTTATTTCTATAAATTTTCAATTGATACACCAAATTTCTGTACAAGAGATAAAATCTAAATTAGAGATGAGATCTGTAAAACCCACAAACAGTTCAAATGGATAGAGCCTAGGATATGAGAAATCAGATCTAAGCTGTTCCCTATGTCAAATAGATCCAAAATAAGTCTGCACCATAACCTATTCTGAAGATGACTGAATGCATATGATCTAAATTCAAGTTCAGACCAGAACGAGCTTAATGGGAAGGAATCTTCAACACTAAAGATTGAGCTGACATTTAGAGATAATTACTTTCTAGCAGTAAGCAACTGTAAAATTTATTGAAATCCAAAGTTCTCACAACATTGTTTTCATGCAAAAAGAAAACTGCAATGGATCAAAGTTGACACCAACACTAAAAGGTAAGACTATTTTTCAGTAGTCATCACCACCATCATAATCATCATAACCGCCCTGATCAGCATAATCGTCCTCAACCTTCTCTGCAGCATCATCAGCAATCTTATCCTCCACATATTCAGCTCCCTCAGCAAGAGCCAAGCCACCCAAAACCCCAGCCACAGCTCCCACCGCCAGACCAGTCCCAACTCCGAACTTACTGCTCTTGGGCTTCTGAGTCTCGCCATAAGCAGGCCCACTGCCATAACCAGAAGAACCCCCATAAGAAACCGGGGCCTTTTCTGGATAAGGGTTCCCATAAGGTGCACTAGGGTACCCTGAAGGAGGGTTAGCAGCATAAGGGTATTGCTGCGGGGGAGGGTTAGAAGCATAGGAGTATTGCTGTGGAGGAGGGTTAGCAGCATATGGGTATTGCTGGGATGCATAAGGGGCAGGGGCATAGTCCCTTGTGCCGTAGGCCTGCGGGTAAGGGTACTGCTGCTCCGGCCATCGTCTTTCCCTCAGGCAGACGGCGATCTCGAGCTTACCCTGCGGCCGGCCAGACGGGCGCTTCAATTTGAGGGTCCGTTCTTGCCTCTGGTCGAAGCCCACTTCGTTCAGGATTTCTGTGAGTCGAACTCGGGCGGTTCCGATGAGGGGTTTGGTCTGCTCGGAGGCCTTTTCATGGACAATATCGATCGTCAGCTCGGCGTCCTGCAGCGGCCTTGTGACGGGGATGGTGAGCTTCTCGTTCCATGAGGGCTTCGTGTCGCCCTCCCGGTCGACCTGACTCGAAACCTTGTTGTTCGGGTCGACCCACGCCACGGCATACGGACGCAGATCTCCGGACCGCCAGTTCACATTTTTCAGATCTTTTGCAGAGATGAGTGTGAGATCCACATCTACAGGCCTTGGGCGTCCTGCCATTCTCAATTCGGGGATTTGAATAAGCTTCTCTGTGAGGGCTTTTCACGAGAACAATTGTGCGGCTAATGACTTAATTTATATTGCAGCTGCCGGCATGCAGAGTTTTTCTGGGTTTCTTCCTTGAGGAATTTTCTACGAGTTGTTCAGTTGAGATATATTTATCATTATGTAATTTTCAAGGAAGGTTGCGAACGACGGCCATATGCCGCATTATATTTTACAATTTTCTAGGCTGACAGATTCAGTTTGACTGGTTCTTAGTCGGGTTCGATCCCCGTTCTTATTTCGAATTAAGAAATCCCAAATTTATTTCTTTGTGTGGGACTGAAAACATTTTCCGGAATTTTATGTTAACGCGTTAAATCTATGTTTGGTAAGAATCCAGATCAGACAGCCATTATCCTATATTTTATAGTTTGGATTTATATAAGGTTGCACCGGGGCGAGAAAAAGAGCAGGCCTGCCCTTCGCCAGGATTACTTTTCTTCCCTTTGACATTTTGAGTGGATAATACCTGCCGTTTTTAATATTAAATAAAGCTTAGGTAACTCCAAAAAATATAATGCAGTACCTGCCGTTGCGGGAGGGGACGGTGATTTTATGTAAAAATGCGTGGCAGGTGGATGTTGTAGAGAAAGTAAGCTTAGACTTCACATGGCATTGGCGTGGTTTACGTTTCCACTTGATTTGTGCTTTGTATACCTAAATAATTTTTATATTTTGCGGCTGTTTCTATTCATCATGCTTCATGATGATGTTGATGTTTTCAATATTAATGAAAAAGTTTCCCCCTACACAGCGAGGAAGACATTTCATTGGCCTTTAGAGTTTGCATGTGTTTCGTTGGTTTCCTTTCACACGTGCAGACGTAATTACCAATGTAATGGGTATTTGTTAGCATTTGTATTGCTGGCAGGTGTAATGGGTGATAGACTTTTTTAAACCATCAGCGCCACTATGATTGCCTAAGAAGTGGGGCCCAACACGATAGAGGTGACCAACCCAAGGGAATGGGCCTGAAGACCTCCCACATGAAGCATAACAACAAATAACCACTTGAGCTAGCCCATCGAACTTAATGGGTGCAAACTTAGAATTAGTCTCTTTTGTCTTTCATACAATTTTTTTAATGGAAATAATAGGACTATATATTTATATCAAAAGTCATCAATGTGCAAAGATCTCATCCATCAAAATTCTACTTAATAATTTAAAAAAATATTATGTTTTATTAATTATATATGAAAAATAATTTTTTATCTTTGATATAAAATATTGTAAATAGTTTATTTATTATTTAAAATTATATTATTATTTATAAATTAAATTAATATAAATGTTTTTCATAGAAATAACTTGTAGAAATGTTAATGAATAATAAAAATATAATATTTTAAATATAATCTAGTTATATTTAAATTCAAAATTATTATTATTTTTTAAATGTTTTTTCTTTTTCTTTTTGACTTTAAACATAAAAATAAACAAACAATATTAAAGGTCAAGAAACTTTCTTGATTTCGTATTTTTCATATTATACCTTATTTCAATTTGTAATATGAATAAAGGTATTCTATTAATGTATGTGTTTTACATTCTTTTAAAGATAAATTTTATTATTGTATCTAATGTATCCAAATTCAACTTTGATTTTTTATGTTTTGTTTTGAAAATCCTCCTTCACAACTAATAATATTTGTAAGAATTGTCAACACAACTTGCCATAAATTCATCATTCATCTTTCATCTTGAAACCCTCACAATTAAAATGTAATGAATCAACAAAAGAGTTCAACACATATTTATAACTACTAACATCAAATATGGATACAAATTTATTGACATTATTTGAAGAAATATTTTGCAAATACTAGAGAAGCTTAACAAGTTATAGTCTAGCAACTAACCCTTATTATCTCTTTATATTACTATAATTCATATAAAAAATTTAAAATAAAATTATAAACATAGTTCCACAAAAGTTTTATGATGAGGGTTAGAGGAATGGAGAGACAAGTTTTGGGGATAGAGGGACTAAGGGCATAAGTTTAGGGATGATGAGGGGATAATGGTGCAGGGGTGTGGAGCAACAAGCTAGTGATAAGATACATATAATACTTGGCGTGTACATAAATTTTGAGCCTAAATAGATTAAACACAAGCAATATTAACGTACTCTACTCAAAACACAAACAACACTCAAATTAGGCATAAGGGCAAGTAACACATGGTAAAAACATGAAAGATATTACCAAAACCAACCCTTGTTGCACCATGGAATGGTGGTTGTGCTCATGGATGGTTGGATGTCAGTGCTTATGCTAGCATCATAAGGTTGCATGTGAGATTATTGT
>VDFB02168118.1:109542980-109716730 GCA_007258455.2 Sequoia sempervirens
AGTGTAAATATGGATAACATTAATCATTTATAGTACAAAGGAGAAGTAGAGAGAGAGAGGTAGAGAATGTAATTATTTCCTTATGATTAGAGAATATAGATGTTTTTTTTAACAAGTTCCTTACAAGACTTTTCTACCTTTTTAGATAAGAATTTCATGTCTCCACCCAACTGATTCTTTTTTTCTACACTTAGATCTAATTTTTCCTTTTTCTTATCATCTATTTCCAATTATATTTGTTCCATGGAATTTTTAAGTTCAAAAATATTTGAGTTTATTTGTTCATTTCTAATTATAGCATCATCTCTCACTTTCTTTGCTTGTAAAAATTCATATATAATACAAAACTCTTGATTTAATCCACTTTTGCATTGTCATTTTCCCCTTGCACATACTGCATACACTCCTTCCTCAACTTCTCAAGAGCTACACAAATCTCTTCAATCAATACATTATCTATCTCATTCACTTCTGTTGCCTCTTATCAAGTGTTTTTAGAATAGATTCCTTTTTCATTTCATACATTCTAGTACTTGTTGTTCTAGTTCTACATTTCCATATTCCCATTGCGCATACTGCACATGCACCTTCTGTAACTTCTCAAGAGAAAGAAGAATATCTTCAGTCAATTCATTATCTATCTCATTCACTTTGGTCGGTTTCTTTTCAAGTGTTTTTAGAGAAGATTCCTTTTTCTTTTCAAGTCCATTTTGGGTTCTTCTATCCCTCCCACCCTACAAGTCCCTATCTCCCTCCTTCCCTCTTTCTCCCCCTCCCTCTATCTCTCCCACATACCACTTCCTATCTCCCTCCTTCCCCCTCTCTCTCCCTCACAAACACGCACACAAGTGGATAAAAGTGTAGTATGTGCAATGGGAAAATGACAATACAAAAGTGGATAAAGTCAAGAGGTTTTGAACTACATAGGAAATTGTGCAAGAAAAGAAAGTGAGATGATTCTATAAGTGGAGTTGAACAAATGAACTCAAAGATTATTGGAAAAAGTTATATTCAAATTAATTTAATTACTAGCCATATTAATAAACCATCTAGGTTAGACAAAAATGATATTCAAAACTAAATAAAAATTTCACCTAATTATAACATTGAAATCCCTTGATGTGTCCATCATTTGCATGATTTTAAATGTATAAGCACTCAAATAAGAAACACATCAAGTTCTACCTATCTCTCCTCCCAGACTTCCCCTCTCTATCTACTTATCTCTCCCCTTCCCTCTCTCCTTTCCCTATCTCCCCTCACTCTCTGTACTTTCATATTCTAGTACCTACTATGAACGATACCCTATGAAATCCCTACTAATTATATGAAGAACTTTCTTATATTAAGAAGCACACACTTTGGTCTTCTTTTGAATAATGAGAAAATGTTGGTTGTTGACATTGAGAAATTTCTTATATGAAGAAACATGTACAATTTGAAGTGTGTACTATGAAGGAAGGTTGGAAGGGATGGTGAGATAGGAGCAATAGAGAAAATTATAGAGGAATGGGGAGAGCGAGAGGTATAGTGAGGTAGCATGGGAGGGATAAAGGGAGAGAGAGGAAATAAGGGAGACATGGAGAGGTGGGTAGAGAGAAGTAGAGAGGTGGGATGGGATGGATTAAGGGAAAGGTAGGTAGAGAGGGAGAGGGTGAGTGGAGATAGAGAGAGGGATTGAAGGAGAGAGAAGGAAAGAGGGAGGTTTAGGAAGAGAGGTAAGGGTGTTCGTGAGGGAGAGAGGGAAGGAGGGAGACAGGGGTGGTAGGGTGGGAGGGATAAAAGGACCCGAAATAGACTTAGTAGGAGGGGGAGATGTGATGGTGGATTATGGGACATAGGCACCCAAATTGGATTTATAGCTTCAAGGAGGGACAGGGATGATGTTTTCGGATAGGGATAGGGATAATGTTTTTGAGCTGGTATAATGGAGGGGGACAGTGATAAATGGTTTGGAAGAATGATAACACATAATTTATTGAATTAAGAGATTCTTCCTTCTCTTGATAATTTGAAATAAAAAATGAATCTAAAGAAGTAAACCAAAGTGAATGAGATAGATACTGTATTGACCCAAAAAAATTATCCTTATCCCTCCTCCATCTTATAAATCCATTTAAGGTGCCTATTTCCCACAATCAACCATCACATCTCCCCCTCACACTAAGTCCATTTTGGGTCCTTCTATCCCTCCCACCCTACCACTTCCTATATCCCTCCTTCCCCCTCTCTCTCGCTCACACACACACACAACCTCTCTCCATCTACCCCTCCTTCCCTCCCTCCCACCCTACCACTCCCTATCTCCCTCCTTCCCTCTATCCTTCACACCATACCACTCTCTATGCCTATCCCTATCTCTCTCCTTCCCTCTTTCTCTCCCTCCTATCCCTAGCACCCTACCACTTCATATCTCCCTCCTTCCCTCTCTCTCTCCCTCCCTCTATTATGATCTAGTGATAACTACTTTTAAATCTTCATAAGCATTGTGATAACCTCTCCCTCCCCTCTCTCTCTCTCACCACCTATCTCTACCTCTCCCACCCTACCTAGATCCCTCTCTCTACCTACCTCTCTCTATTTTTTTCACCTTACCTCTCTGTAACTACCTCTCCCTATCTCCCTCCTTCCCTCTCTCTCTCCATCCTTCCCACACAACCTCTCTCCATCCCTTCCTAATTCCCTCTCTCACTCTAGTTTGAATGAAATCACTGTAATTATTTTTGAAATGTTTTAGGTTTAACTTTTTTAGGATGTTGGATAGTTGTGAAGTCTAGTAAATGGGGGAAACATGGCTTAATTATTTCTATGTTGAATATCAACTACAAATTCAAGTATTGAGGGAGGTTAAGAATAAAGGAATTTTCACTATCTTGTGGAGAATAGTTTACATAAAAATCATAGTGCAAAGGCTTAATATTTTTATGTGGTCCCTTATATCAAGTTCCTTTTGGATATAAAACCAAATCATATATAATACAATATCCACCAATCATATCACTTGTGATTGTACAAAATCACTAATTACTTCGACGTCATTCTTGCATCTACTACTTTTTAACCTTTCACCATTAAATTTTAGTTTCAATATATTTTAAACTCCAACATGTCGTTCTTAATAATATTATGTTCTTCAAAAACTTTAGCATACATGATGATAAGAAGATAGTGAATTCTAAACAAAAGATCTCTTGAATTTATTTATTGGGATATATCATCCTTTTGACTCTTCATAAGCATTGTAACTCTTGTGAAACCTTTAGATCTTCTACCAATACTCCATTTTCTTTGGAAACATTCAAATACTCTTTGTTCTTCTATTCCACATCTAAAATAAATCCGTCCTACTAACAGTTTTTTTTTTTTTAAGAGTTCAATTAAATATCAACTCACCAATATTTATAGAAGACAATGAGTAATTAAGAAAAGTTATTTCAAAATTTCATTATCCAATCTTCCAAATAAAAATGTTCAAATAGAGATGAAAATTGATTCCTTATATACTCCATTTAAAAATTTGATGTGGTTTTTCTATTTTTTTTGTTTCTAAGTAATACACATATACACTACAAAGACAAATATGTCACACTACACATAATTACTTATTTCACTATATAAGCATGTAGATATACATCTTCACTTAAAAAATTTTGGCTTTTATTCTTTTAAAACTTTAGTGAATTGATGTTGGAAGCTATTCTAAATTTGATCATATAACCCAAATCATACAAACTAATAACCATCTGGCAGTAAAGTAAGATGGCTCTGTACATGATAATGTAAATAGTCTGAAATTTAAATATAAACAATAGAAATGGAACCTGAATTACTACATCAAATTAGAATGAATTTATTACAAATGTAAATTAAAACTTAATGGAAAATCTCCTAAAATCAATGTAAATTGAAACTTCAATAGGAAATCTCCTTGATATTTCATATGAAAAAGTTGTTGCAAAACTTTACATTTACTAACTTATTTTGGAAATCATGCAAATATAGTTGTTAAGAAAAGAAGGGATCTTCTCCTTCCCCTACCTTTTCAGAATCTAGTACCTTATGCCTCCAATTGTGCATTTCCATTTTCTCATTGCACACAGTGCACATGCTCTTTCCTCAACTTATTAAGAGCAAGAAGAATCTCTTAAGTCAATACATTATCTATTATCATTCTTTAAACTATTTGTAACCATCCCCTCCATCATAACAACCCCAAAAAATATATCTATATCCATCCTCCATCCTATAAATCCATTTTTAGTGCATATGTCCCATAATCTACCATCACATCTCCCCCTCCTACTAAGTCTATTTTGGGTCCTTCTATCCCTTCCACCCTACCACTCCATATCTCCCTCCTTACCTCTCTCCACCTTTCCTCCCTCTCTCCCTAACTCTCTATATACCTACCTTTTATATCCTACCTCTCTCTATCTCCTTCCCTCCCTCTTTCTCTCCCTCCCTTTATCACTCTCACCCTACCACTCCCTATCTTCCTCCTTTCATCTTTCTCTCCCTCCCTCTATCCCTCCCACCCTGACACTTCCTATCTCTCTCCTTCCCCCTCCCTCTCGCCTTCCCTCTCCCTTCCTCTCTCCTTCCCTCTCTCCTTTCCTATATTATGATCTAGCGATAACTAAATTTCAAACCTATCTTGGTAAAATAGTTATGATACAAAAATAATTTATCTCTAGTTCTACATTTCTATTTTCCCATTACATGTAGTTCACATGCTCATTCCTCAACTTCTCAAGAGAAAAAATAATCTCTTTAGTCAATACATTATCTATCTCATTCACTTTTGTCTTCTTTTATCTTATTATTTGGATTGGAACTACTACTACTCACAAGATTCATTGTAGTCTTTAAAATATCATTTTCTTTCTTATCTTGTTTAGGAATGTTATTTTTTATTAGAAGATGAGATTCCCAAGATGCACTTTCTCCATGAATATAAGGGAAAAAATGTTGTGGGATTCACAAAAAAGGGCTTGCAAAAAATACCCAAGCTTTGTGGTAACACTTAAATCCAATTTGGGTGCCTATGTCCCATAATCCACCATCACATCTCCCCCTCCTACTAATTATATTTTGGGTCCTTCTATCCATCCCACCCTACCACCCACTATCTCCCTCCTTCCCTCTCTACCTACCTTTCCCTTTATCCATCCCATCCTACCTCTCTTTCTAACTACACCTCCCTCCTTCCTAACTTCCCCCCTCTATCTACTTCTTTCTCCCCTTCCCTCTCTAGTTTCCCGATCTTTGTCTACTTCTCTTTTCTACCATTGTTTATGATGAATTTATAGCACTTATATTTATTATTGTATATATTTCTAAAGGTACTTCTCCTTTGTACTCGATCTTTATCAATATGATCATTGTTTTAAAAAACTCTAGTTGCTATATCACTTTCTTCTTTGATAATTCATAGCTTCTATAAGGAATTTGAATATTTCAAACTCCAATCCACATGCCTTATAAACACATTTGAGGAAAATTATGAATGATTAATTATGATCATTGCATCAATTACATGGTAAAAAAGATCCTTCTTCAATTGTTTAATTAATCAATTATAGTGTAAATATGGATAACATTAATTATTTAGAGTTTCATTAGTTCATTATTCAATTTATTCAATTAATCATTTATAATGCAAATATGAACAACATCGGTATAAAAATTGTATTAACTAAAAATCCATATTGAACTTAAGAATTCCATGGAATAAATGCATTCCTCTATACTTCACTTCTATGGAAGAACTCTACTTGAGATTTCAAATGTGAAAACTTCTTTTGCAATGGCAACAATGTTACAATTTCTACTTCAATTCCCTCCCAACCTACTACTCCCTATCTCCCTCCTTGCCTCTTTCTCTCCCTCTATCCCTCCCAGCCTACAACTCCCTATCTCACTCCTTCCCTCTTTCTCTCCCTCCTTTTATCCCTCCCACCCTACCACTTCTTATCTCTCTACATCCCCCTCTCTCTCCCTTAGATTAATAAATTTATATTAGCCTAAAATTAACCTAATAAATTAATGCAATGATGATATATGTTAGGTTTATGGTTTATGGTTTAAGGTTTAAGGTTTAACCTAATGGAGAGAGAAATAGAGGAAGGAGAGAGATATGTAGTGTTAAGGTGGGAGGGATAGAGGTACACATATAGAGAGGGGATGAGAGAGATATGGATAGAAAGAGTGAGAGAGAGGGAAGGAGGGAGGGAGTGAGAGAGGGATAATGTGAGGGGTAGGTGGAGAGAGTTATATAGTGATATGTTAGATAGCGAGAACTAGAGAGAGAAGGTGGGTGAAAGGAGGAGAGAGAGAGAGGGTGGAGTGAGAGAGAAAGGTGAGATAAAGAGAAGTAGAAATGGAAGGAGAGAGAGGGGGAGATAGAGAAAATTAGAGAGGGAGGGAGGGGGAGATAGATATGAATTTCCTATTTGAGACTTATATAATCTATTGATTATTATATAACCTTGGAGACGATTACCCAGAGGACTTTTCCCTAGTGCCCCATACTATAATTATATTTAGGAGGAAACTACGGCTTAGCAAACTAGAGTGAGAGAGGGAGTTAGGAAGGGATGGAGAGAGGTTGTGTGGGAAGGAGGGAGATAGGGAGAGGTAGTTATAGAGAGGCAAGTTGAACAAACTAGAGAGAGGTAGGTAGAGAGAGGGATATAGGTAGGGTGGGAGAGGTAGAGAGAGGTGGTGTGAGAGAGAGATAGAGAGGGGAGGGAGAGGTTATTACAATGCTTATGAAGATTTGAAATTAGTTATCACTAGATCATAATAGAGGGAGGGAGAGAGAGAGGGAAGGAGGGAGATAGGAAGTGGTAGGGTGCTAGGGATAGGAGGGAGAGAAAGAGGGAAGGAAAGAGATAGGGATAGGTATAGAGAGTGGTATGGTGTGAGGAATAGAGGGAAGGAGGGAGATAGGGAGTGGTAGGGTGGGAGGGAGGGAAGGAGGGGTAGATGGAGAGAGGTTGTGTGTGTGTGTGAGGGAGAGAGAGAGGGAAGGAGGGAGATAGGAAGTGGTAGGGTGCAAGGGATAGAGGGAGGGAGAGAAAGAGGGAAGGTCAGAGATAGGAAGTGGTAGGTTGGGTGGATAGAAGGAACCAAAATGAACTTAGTGTGAGGGGGAGATGTGATGGTTGATTGTGGGAAATAGGCACCCAAAATGGATTTATAGGATGGAGGAGGGATAAGGATAATTTTTTTGGGTTAGTATGATAAAGGGTGATGGTGAAATTCTTTTTAGAAGAATGATAATATATAATGTATTAACTAAAGATATTATTCCTACTCTTGAGAAGTTGAGGAAGGAGCATGTGCACTATGTGCAATGGGCCAATAGAAATGTAGAACTAGAGGCATCAAGTATTATAATACATGAAATGAAAAAGGAATCTTCTCTAAAACACATGAAAAGAAGTAGACCAAAGTGAATTAGATAGATAATTTATTGATTGAAAAGATTGTTTCTGCTCTTGAGAAGTTGAGGAAGGTGCATGTGCAGTATGTGCAAGGGGCGAATGGCATTGCAAAAGTGGATAAAGTTAAGAGGTTTTGTATTGCATATGAATTTGTGCAAGCAAAGAAAGTGAGAGATGATTCTCTAAGTGGAATTGAACAAATGAATTCAAAGATTCTTGAACTTAAGAATTCCATGGAACAAATACGATTAGAAATAGATGATTAGGAAAAGGAAAAATCAAATATTAGAGCAAAAAAAGAGAATCAATTGAGTGGAGACATGAAAGTCTTATCTAAAAAGGTAGACAAGTCTTTTAAAGAACTCATTAAAAGAAATAATTGCATTCTTTAATCATAAAGACACTCTCAAATATGAGCCAATGGTGTAGAGGAGAGGGCATGTGATTTTTAGAGCCAATAGGATTGTTGTGCAATATTATGTGTGAGAGTGGCTAGGTGTCCCAAATCATAAATGAGTGTGTGCTTATTAAATAATACCAAAACTAACCATAGCTCATAGTAATGAAACATCTATTTGGTGTAATGATCCTATCCCTATGGTGTAATTGTATAGTCAATATGGTAGGTAGGGGCAAGAAATTTTGTATGTTAGCTTGTTGTCGATGGCATCCTTGCATCCACTAGTATCATATCAAAAGCATTAAAATGCATATATATCATAATAGTTTGACTCTACATTAATGCAATTTGATTCCTTAAATCTAGCCATTGGTTGTTATGATACTTAATCCAATAGTTGATGTAATATCTTGGTGCCTATTTATTTTTTCTATCTTTAACAATGTTAAAGTTCTTGAATTGATGGTTTCATATTAAGAATCTTTTCTTTTCATTTTCTACATATAAATTCTTGTTGCACATTATGTTATAATTCAAAATAATTTCTTGCACTCTCCATCACTCCTTCCAATCCAAAATTGTAATAAAATCATAATCCATGCAATCTATAAGAAATCATCCAATAACATATTACATAAAGGCTCCATTTGATATGGTCTCTCATATGCTTAATTGAATATTATGAATGGAATGTGGATTTCTCTTTAAACCAACATAGTCTTGGTATAATTGGATAATTTTTAATAGAAAAATGGTAGCATACATCTACTAGAAAATGTGTCAATGATAATGAAGGGTAAAGGGTTCTATTTGTAGACTCTTGTTGTGAGGTATGATGCAATTCAAGGATCAAAGGATATAGTAGCACTTTCCCTAGATGATGAGATTTTTGAACTTAAAAATTCCATGGAACAAAAATAATTGGAAATAGATGATAAGGAAAAGGTAAAATCAGTCTTTAACATCTGAACTACCTCAAATTCTTGCAAATTATCTTTTTCTAATCTCTACAAAAAGAAGAATGTAATTACTCACAACCCATTGTGTTTTCCAACATAAAATTATTTTGTGCATTTCTTTTTCCATCATATGAGGAAATTGAAACACAATTTTTACTCTAAGTAATATTTGTGGTAAATTTTGAAAGTTCCTTTCATCACATTAGGAGGGATAGTGAGAGATGAGAGATAGAGATAATTACTTCCAATTCACCTCCCTTAAAAAATAAAGGCTAGGTACAAGGTTCTAGTACATGTTATTCAAAAAATCCTCCATGATAATAGGCATGAGAGTGAGATAGGAATGATCAATTTACTAACACCATCTTTATGTCTCTCTTTGGATTAATCCACCATCCCTAAACCTAACATATATCATCATTGCATTAATACATTAGGTTCATTTTAGGCTAATATAAATTTATTAACATATGAATCTTTCATCCATCATAGTCCTTTCATTATCCATGCATATTTAGGGAGGGATATAGGGAGTGGTGGGGTGCAAGGGATAGAGGGATGGAGATAGAGAGAGGTATAGAGAGTGGCAGGTTGGGAGGGAATGAGGGAGATAGGAAGTGGGAGGGTGGGAGGGATAGGTATAGAGAGAGTTAGGGAGGGAGGGAATGAGGGGTAGGTGGAGATAGGTTTTGTGTGTGAGAGAGGGAGAGAGATGGGGAAGGAGGGAGATAGGAAGTGGTAGGGTAGAAGAGGTAGGTATAGAGAGAGTTAGGGAGGGAGGGAGTGGTAGGTGGAGAGAGGGAAATGTAACTTGTAACTCATATACTGTTGTAAAACCCTCTACACATAACAAACCAATTGGTTAGTGACCACTTAGGTCAATTTGATTAGTTTTATGTATCCCCCACTTGTAAATCCTCTACCTTTCATAAGGAAATCATTGACCAATGCTCTCTCTCTCTCTCTCTCTCTCTCTCTCTCTCTCTCTCTCTCTCTTTTGGAGATATTAAAAAATCGGGTCTTTGAGTCATGACCAATGATATTTATATAAAGAGTGAATCCATTTCTTATTTAGACTGTAAAGAACTTATGAGAGTGATCCTTGAGACCTTTATACATGACAAAAAATAGAATAATAATTTCACTACCATACCTTAATGGTAATCAAGAATAACAATAATTTCTAAAGATGGTGTATGGGGCTAGATATTGAAATAATTTGTTCCCTCTTAATCAGAACGTAAGAATTTTGTTCATTCCTTCCTCCACAACCATGTGATGAGAGGACTCAAGATTGGAATCCTCTTGTAAAATTTTGTTCTAACTCCTTTGTTTCTTCAATAGTGTCATGTTTACTCTAATTTTTTCCATTGATCTACTCAGAACTATTGGATATCTCATCAACAAGGACCTCCTCCTTGTTCTAGTGCCTATTTCTCTAGTTGGCACTCTCTATACCCACCTCTACTATGCTACAAAATTTAGAATTTTAGTTTCATAAAGACATAATTGGGAAGGATTCATTCCGATGATGGTGATTGGCATTTGATAAATTCTTGAAACAAGGCTAGGAACATGCAATTATGATGATGAATTAATCCAAAGAGGCATTAAGATGGTGTTGAAAGACCTTATAATGAAGAAATTGAAGAAAGATGAAGTAATAGTTCATAATGAAATAAAATAATAGTTGAATATTAGATAGATGGAGGATGATATGGTAGATGTAGTGAAATATTATTCATATGATCTTATTTTAGATGTGGAATAGAAGAACAAAGAGTATTTGAATGTTTCCAAAGAAAATGGAGTATTGGTAGAAGACCTAAAGGTTGCACATCTCGATGATGGTGATTGGTATTTGATCATTGCTTGCAAAAAGGATAGGATATTTCAATACAATCACTATTTACCTATAGGTAAAATTCCACATGTGGATAGGGGTATGTGCAGGATCATCATGGAAAAAACAGGCCCTTAAGTGGCAAAAAAATTAGAAAAATAAGAGTTAGGTAACCTGATGTAAAAATTTGAATAAGTTATCTATATTATTTAAAAAATACGTAAGAATAGAATTTGTAGAAAATTGAATGTAGTTTTTAAACTACTAGGATTGTTTTAAAAAAATATATATTTGGTGAAATTTTGAAATTTCAATGTAGTAGTAATTAAATTTCAGGGAAAAAATAATAAGTAGGTATTTGTCTGACCACCCTAACCACAATAAAATGATAATATTTTTTCATAATATTTTAGATATAAGTAGAGGACTCATGTCCTGATGTGATGCATTTTTTTTTATATTTTTTTTCCAAGTAAATAATTAATTATGATTTTTTTATTACAACTTTTAAAAAATATAAAAACCCGTATGTCTGACCACCTTAACTTGGTCAAAACTTTATGAAATTTATTTTTTCTTTTTTTATTCCTATAGTATGTGAATCATATAATGTGACACACGTTTTGGACTCAAAAAATGTGATACTATTTGAAAGCTATAGATGTTTTTCAATCAGCCTATGAATCAGGACTTTAGTCGTAATTCAAATAAAAGATGAATAATAATTACTTCTTAAATTCAAAGTAAAACATAATTTATATTGGTGTAAATCTGAGAATCTCCTTTAAAAACCCTTTTCGTTTCATCAATTTTGGATTAAAAAAAGCCGTTAGCCACATACCCATCATATTGCCACCTTTTGGCCCATCATGATCTTGCACATACCCATAGGAATATTACTTGTTGTATTTATTGTCTCAACTTCATGTCTTTTAGATTGTAGCTCTCTCTCAACATCATTACAAGAGGAATTTTCTCTACATGTGTGTGCAATATGTGCAATGGGTAAATGGAAATGCAAAAGTGGATAAATTCAAGAGGTTTTGTATTGCATATGAACTTGTGCAAGCGAAGAAAGTTAGAGATGATGCTATAAGTGGAGTTGAACAAATTAAGTCAAAGATTCTTGAACTTAAGAATTATATGGAACCTACCTCTCTATATCCTTTAACATGATGTAATAGTTCCTCATGATGTACCTATCTTAAATTTTAAAAAACATTTCTCACTTACTAGTACCTTATGCTATTTGATTTGTTTTATGTATCACCCACCTATAAGTCCTCCCCAAGCTCTCCACCCTTGAGCTTAGAAAATGAAGAATGCAATCACTCACAACCCACTATGTTTTCCAAACACACTGTCCCTTGTCAGATATTTTCTTATGAAAAGCTTTTGATCCGTACACACCAAAAATGTAATGAAGTCCACCTTAAAATTTTAGAACTATTTGGTATAGTAAAAATGGCATTTCACTCTCTTCATTTGATTGGAACAAAAAAAATGCTCACATTATTTGCACTGTTGGAAAACACACTATCCCTTGTCAATTATTTCATTATGAAAAATGCTCACATTTTTCCAATATTGGAAAACACACTATCCCTTGTCAATTATTTCCTTATGAAAGATGCTCACATTATTATAGTGTTGGAAAACACATTGTCCCTTTTCAAATATTTCCTTATGAAAATTTTTTGATTTGTACACACCAATAATGTAATGAAGTCCACCTTAAAACTTTAGAACAACTATTTGGTACACTAAAACTGGAATTTTTCTTTCTTCATTTGATCGGAACAAAAAAATGCTCACATTATTTGTAGTGTTGGAAAACACATTGTCCCTTGTCAGTTATTTTGTTAATGAAAAATGCTCACATTATTTGTAGTGTTGGAAAGCACATTGTCCCTTGTTAGTTATGTAATGAACTCCACCTTCAAATTTTAGAACAACTCTTTGGTTATAGTAAAGATGACATTTCCAGCTGTCCCTTGATAGGGGACAGTGTGCTTTCCACTTTCTTGATATGATTGGAACAAAAAAATGCTCACATTATTTGTAGTGTTGGAAAACACACTATCCCTTGTCAATTGTTTCCTTATGAATTTGTAGTTTTGGAAAACACATTGTCCCTTGTCAATTATGTAATGAATTCCACCTTCAAATTTTAGAACAACATTGGAAATAACTAATAGGGGACATTGCATTTTCCAACAGGGGACAGTGTGTTTTCCAACAGGGAACAAAAAAGTGCTCACATTATTTGCAGTGTTGGAAAACACACTATCCCCTGTGTAGGAAAAATGCTCAAATTGTTTGTAGTGTTGGAAAACACACTATCCCCTATGTAGGAAAGTGGACAGGGGACATCATTAGAATGTAAGATGTCTAGAAATAATTATTAGGGGACAGTGTGTTTTCCAACATTGGAAATATGATTGGAACAAAAAAATGCTTATATTGTTTGCAGTGTTGGAAAACACATTGTCCCCTATGTAGGAAAAGTGGATAGTAGACATCATTATAATGTAAGATGTCTAGAAATAATTAACAGGGGAAAGTGTGTTTTTCACTATCTTGATATGATTGGAACAAAAAAATGGTCACATTGTTTGTAGTGTTGGAAAACACACTATCCCCTATGTAGGAAAAGTGGACAAGGGACGGGTATGTGGAAGATCATCATGAAAAAAATAGGTCCTTAAGTGGCAAAAAAAATTAGAAAAATCAGAGTTAAGCAACTTGATGCAAAAATTTGAATAAGTTATCTATATTATTTCAAAAATATGTAAGAATAGAATTTGTAGAAAATTGAATGTAGTTTCTAAACTACTAGGTTAATTTAAAAAAAAAAAAAATCTATTTGGTGAAAATTTGAAATTTCAATGCAGTAGTACTTAAATTTTAGGGAAAAAATAAGTAAGTGTTTGTCTGACCACCCTCACCACAATAAAATGATCATATTTTTTTATAATATTTTAGATATAAGTAAAGGACTCATGTCTGGATGTGATACATATTTTTTTGTAATTTTTTTCCAAATAAATAATTAATTATGAATTTTTTATTACAACTTTTAAAAAATATAAAAACTTGTGTGTCTCACCACCATAACTTGGTCAAAACTTCATGAAATTCAAATTTTTTTTAATCCTATAG
This sequence comes from Sequoia sempervirens, assembly GCA_007258455.2. NCBI lineage: Eukaryota > Viridiplantae > Streptophyta > Pinopsida > Cupressales > Cupressaceae > Sequoia > Sequoia sempervirens. The sequence goes on from VDFB02168118.1 coordinate 109,556,793, forward strand.
TATGCAAAGCATGTTTTAGATTCAAAAAATGTGATATTGTTTGAAAGCTATAGATTTTTTTCAATCAGCCTATCAATTAGGACTTTAGTCATAATTCAAATAAAAAATGAATAATAATTATTTATTAAATTCAAATTAAAGCATAATTTATATTGGTGGAAAGTTGAGAATCTCCTTTAAAAACCTTTTTCATTTCATCAATTTTGGGTAAAAAAAAGTCATCAGCCACATACCTTATACATACCCATCATATCACCACTTTTTCACCCATCATGATCCTGCACATACCTAGACATTGAATTAGAATGCAAGATGTCTATAAATAACTAATAAGGGATGGTATGTTTTCCAACATTGGAAATAACTAACAGAGGACGATGTGTTTTCCAACAAGGAACAAAAAATGACAGTTTTTTTTACAAAAAAGTGAGTGTGTTTTCCAACAGGGAATTAACTAAGAAGGGACAGTGTGTTTTCCAACATTATTTGCAATGTTGGAAAACACACTGTCCCTTGTCAATTATTTCAACAAGGGACAGTGTGTTTTCCAACACTACAAATAATGTTGGAAAACACATTGTCCCCTATTAGTTATTTCCCTATTGAAAAACACATTGTCCCCTATTGGAAAACACACTATTCCCTATTGGAAAACACACTGTCCCCTATTGGAAAACACACTGTGTCCACCTTCAAATTTTAGAATAACTCTTTGGTTATAGATAAAATGACATTTCACTTTCTTGATATGATTGGAACAAAAAAAATGCTCAAATTGTTTGCAGTGTTGGAAAACACACTGTCCCCTGTGTAGGAAAAGTGGATAGGGGACATCATTAGAATGTAATCATGTCTAAAAATAACTAACAGGGGATGGTGTGTTTTCCAACATTGGAAATAACTAACAAGGGACAATGTGTCATCACTATATTCTAATGATGTACCCGTTGTTCATATGATGATGACATTAATTTGGTAGATGAACCCCAAAAAATTCGTGACACATCTTTCATCAATAATACAAATACTATTTCCTACTTGTTACATAGACTTTGTGTTAAATTATACACATCTTATTAATACTTTAGGTGATTTATAACCATATAGGTATGTTTTGAGTGCATATTTATATATTTTTAGGATGATTTTTGAATCCAACATTTTAGAATTTCAATTTCTTTGGTAATACTTTGGATACTAGTTCATGACATTGAGACTATCTCTATTTTTTCACCAATGGTTTCATATTGTTTTAGATGATCATATAAAACATAAAGTAGATTGGGAAAAATGCATTTGATCTATTCTTTAAGAGGATAAAATTTTGTACACGAAAATTTTATCTATTGATCATAACATCAACTTTACATAGATTAGATGTAAAAATCTATGCCACATGGAAGGGTTTTCATCCCCAAAGATTTTATACAATTCAAGATCATAGAAATGAGGAAGATGGTCCTCTAATAGGAAGATAAAAACCCTAAATGAAAATGATCCATTCTCTACAATGAGATATTTTATGCATTTACGACAATTTCAATAATAACTACTCTTCCTAAGTGTTCAAAATTTTAAGAGTTTTCATTTGCCTCTTAAATCTCAAGCAAGGATTTCTTTATATTTTGAATTCTTTCAAGTGTGAATTCTACTCCCTTTGTCCAAATTGGAGTGCCAACCTATTAAGACATCCAAAAACCACATCAAATTTATATAGCTGAATAAAATAACATTATTTTTTAATAATTTATCAAGTTCATGTCAAAGAATCTTACCAAAACAATATGCAAGCCCACATGTTTTCCTATATAGATCCACAAATAAAATAAGTGAATAAAAAATTCAAAATATTGCTTTTTGAATCAATTATATATATGTTTTTGTATGATCAATTCAAACTACATTCAATGATCATCAAAAAGAGAAAAGTGAATAAGAAATCCCAGCAAAACTCAAGTCATATATTAATGTTCATTTTTACTATTAAAACAAAGAAGAATCAAATTTTCTAGATCCTACCAAATCAATAGATCATATGAACTATTTCCTAAATCTATAACAAGAATTCACCATAATTTCCCTTAAAGACAACTATGGCATGATATCATGAAAAATGAATTTACTTGATTTTATTTCAGAACGCCACTTAATGTCTATTTTAGCCTTATCAAGCCTTAGGTTTCCCCTGCATTGCCATGAATTGTAGTGATTAAAATTCCCCAATGTCTTAATGATTAAATATGTTAGCAAACAATCTCAACATGAATAAAATAAAACAAACAAAATAACAAAAAAAAAAACAAAGGAGATCTATTTGAAAAGTTCTAGCACACAACACTCCTTGATTGAGGTTTCATAGTGCCACTTTGATGACTTCAAATCCAATGATTGATGGTTGCTAGCAAGAAACTAACCAACTACAATGAAATCAATACATTCAAAAATATGGATACTGCTCAAATTGACTTAAATGTTGCTTTGAGAAATGATGTGTTTCTTTCAAAAGTAACTCCAAGCAAGGAATTAAAAAAATAAGATCCTCTGATTCTTCAATGGAAACAAGAAAATACCTTCAACCCTCATTATCCTTCAATTGAAGAAGAAAATAAGTATGCTAATAAAATAAAAACAAAGCAACTTTTATGTTGGAGAAATGGAATATAATAGTGGTGACAAAGGCTAAATGCTCATATTGACTTGTATCTTTGATAAGAGAAATTTAGGTTGGAAAAAGTAACTCCAAACAGCTATAGGAATAAAACACAATAAGACCCTCCTTTTCTTCTCATAACTAGAAAATACATTCAACACTCATTAGCCTCCAATTGAGGAAGAAAATACATAGGGCACTGTGTTCGTCCTTGTAATGCTTGGTTGGCCAAGAAACGCTAGTTAGGTCTTTAGTTTCCTTCAGAGAGGTTTTCATTCTACGAGCTTATCACTTCTTCCACGAGCAACTCCATCTACGTTTGTCATTTCAAAAGCCACATCGCCACTTCAAACATCGATCTCTCTGCAACACATGGATTTGAAAAATCAGAAACCAACACAGTTGCCTCTAATTCATAAGATCATTATAACAAACCTAAAATCATCAACATCAACCAAAATAGAAAACATTCATTCATAAACGTTTGAATAAACTAAAAAGCAAAATTTCCTACAACCAAAAGGTTAAGAAGATAATAGCAGAGATAGAACAAACACAATAGGGAAAAAAATAGAGCACTGGAAAAACATAGCACAATTTTGTATTTATGCATAATCTAATATGATTTTTGTTAGTTGGGAGCACACCCTTTGCAAAGTCTTTCTAATGAGATGAAGCTTTGAGTATATAGCCTTGTCCCTACCTGTGGCCTCCCAAAACTAGCTATTGTGGCTCTGTTTGTGCAGGTGCCTGTTGGGTATTTTTTTATCCTTGTGGCTGAAGAATACCACTCTATTTGTTCCTTAGATCCTATCTTACATTTCTCTTGGAGATCCCAAAGGGTCAATTTTGTACAGATCGATATCCCTGATAACCTCCAAGCCAATCTTTTTAGAAGCAACTTCATTTCTGAGATAAAAACTTATGAGCTCTTCATCAGTGGGGTGGAATATAAAACCTGGAGGCACGCGGAATATCCCTGTGTTCATTGTAATGAGGTGGATATTCATTATTCAATGTGCAGCAAACTGGGTTGAAAAAAACTAAAAATAGATGAAACGCATTCTTGCATGGAGCTGTGAATGCATCAATTGTCAACAACATTTTCCATTCAATGCTCAAACAAAATACAGAGACAGTTAATTCCATCGGATGAGATTTTGTGAAATGAATAACAAACATAAAATCATCACCTGCAAATACAAATTATATAACCCATTTTGCACTTACAGTGTTGCGGACAACGGAGAGGTTGTCATCGTGGTTTTGATAAATCCGCCATATTCCTAGCTGCTTGCGTCAAAAATGTGCTTTTGAATGCGTCTAGTGGATATAGAGGTTGGATTCAAATTTCAAATATCCCACTTCAAAAAATTGCCTGCTTTTTTTAACTTTTTAAACCTCAAACTGTCCGTCAGTTTAACCTTTCTGTCTGTTAACTGTCGTTGTCGTTTGTTCACCCATCTTCATCTAGTGAATCTTTCTGTCACTTTGTTTTGTCTTTCCGACAATAGATTTTGTCCACCGCGTGGGATGAGGGATGGCATGCTATGTTACGATACATTATATACATAGGTACTTTTGTCTAGGAGTTAGCTTTCTCCAATAATAAGAGGGGATGGCTTAAATTTTAAATAAAAGATTTTAAAGATAAAGATTCCCCTTTTTCTTTTTGAATTTATTCCCCCCTTTATTTTTTAATCATTCAAAGTTTTGAACTATGAGGGATGATGGTTTCTTTGAGATTTTTATTTACTATGGTAGTTAAAGTGAAAGGCAAGGTTAAGTACAACGATGTGACAGTTAGGTATGGGTCTCTGGGTCTCTGGACCAGTACCCCACTATCATATTTATAAATTTTTCATTGGTTTTTCCTTTAAAACTTTTTTGTTGTCCTTTTACTATATATATTTTTTATTTTTATATTTGCAAATTTTTTTGTAAATACCGATGGAATTTTATATTTTCTGAATATAATATTCACGGCCGTACAACTGCAAAAATGGGGATTTTACAAAAATAAATTTGCATTTTTTTAACTTCTCCAAAATAGGTCAAGTTATATATCAAAATTCATCTCTCAACCAACTTGAATTCAAACATGAGGTCAATTTTTTTCAAGGGGGTCATTTGTAAAATTTCCCCCATAAAACCCCCATTTGAATGCATAACCAAGAAACCCTATTTTGCCAAAAAAATTCACACCCCAAATCTGCAAATAACCCATCAAACCAACATACCCAAAAACCTTAGATTTGCAATTAAACACCTAAAAAACCCCCATATCTTGCCTTGTATTTCATTATCTCATGCAATATTTTCTTAACCTAGGGTTATCCAATCCACAACCAAAGCTTTGATACCACTTGTAAGGAAACTTGCAACCATCTAATGACAATTTCCACATAACCCAAAATCTGAAATCATGCAAGTAAATACTCAATATCAACATGCAACAGAATAAACAACATACCCATGAAAGATGACACAAGGTATACCTTGAGAAAACCCTCAAGAGGGAAAAGCCTAGCCTCCAAAAGCATCCACACTCCATGTATTATTTAGCAATGAAAACCCATTACAATACATCTGAAGCACAAGCTATTCATTCATTCCATGTGACCAAGCATGAATCCACACATCCCATGCCATGCTTCAAACCCTCAAACATGCACAAGCTCAACTTTCTAACCTACAACAATCTTTCCAACCCTAAACAACTACCCTTGTGGTTGTTATAAAAACAAGCTCCCACAAAACCACAAAGTGGAATTACATAAACCATGTGCCTAAAACCATGAACTTACAATCATGTGACCCCACATTTAATATTGGGTACTTTATTATATTTTATTTTTCCCCAATATTAAATAATTACATTTTACAATTAAGTCTCAATGTTACATACAACATAAAGTGGCCCCAACATTATAGCTCCTAGTGATTCACGTCCATCTAGGTACCCCTAGGTGCACCACACACATAATAATAATAAATTAAACATTATAAGAATTATGCAAGGTGTGCAAAAACTAATTCTAACAAAAAGATCCCAAATAAATAACCAAACACACTACATCACTTAATCTCAAGACCTCAGGAATATCCCTTAATGTTTTAGCAAATCTTCGGTTGAATGATGGGACCAACTCACCCTCCTCTTTCTCAATGCTCATAAAATTATTTATCATGGAAATAGCATTGACTCTTTCACCTTCTCTATGAATATTGCTTTGAACTCACTCCAAGAATAAATAGAACAAGCTGGTAAAGTAGAGAACCAATCCCTTACATCTTCTTTCAAATATTGAACAAATAGTCTCATAATTATATCCTCATGATCTACTTCATGGTCATCTATTAAATTGTTGAATTCTTGCACATCCTTATTTGTTGATTCATACTTTGTACCACTAAATTTTGGTAACTTATCTCTAATTTCGGGTGGAATAACATTTGGGTAACCATTAATTCCACTAAAATTGATGGCTCTATATCTTTCAGAGTTAAAACTTCTTTTACAACCTAACTAGAGCTGATTACAAACCATGATTTCACTAGGAAGCATACAACAATGCATATATTGATGGTATACTTTCTTACGCCTTTATATTAAGCTATTTCTTATCAACTTTATAGTTTCACAAGGTAATTCAGATTTCATTCACCACATCATCCTAAGCTTTTATAAATAAAAATTTCCACCTCAATTTGCTTAAGAACCTTTTAGTGGGAAAATTTGAAAGATAAACATACTTCACCATAATACAAAAACTTCAATTTGCACCTTAGAAGTATGTAAAAAAATACTACTACCATTTCCCTTTCTTCTAGTGCTTATTCACTTAATAGGGAACCAAATTTCTCATGACTTTCAAATATGGTTTTCAGGACTTGAATACTTCTCATAAATTTCTTTCAAACATAATAATACTTTCTTTAAATTTATGATAATACCTGGAAACTTGTAGTAGATGCTAACCTTTCTTCTTGACTATTTTTTTTGCAAATCTAGAACTCTCTTCACATTTTCAGCAGGTTCTTTTGATAGAGTCACCACCACTCTTCATAGAGGATTGAATTTCAAACAACATGAAGCTATTTGAAGATAAATTTCTTTTTGGGTCTTCTCCCACAGTAGAGTCACAAATTCTTTGAAATTTTCCTACAACAAACTCACTTCCAAGTCTAAAAAATTCTCAATATCTAAACAAGATGTTTAGATTCACCAAATTCTTGACTCTATGCAAATGGATACTCTTCTGATGTTCCCCAACAAAACCCTAAAATCTTCTAAAGGGTAACCAACCCTTATGTTTAAGTAACTTCATTATTAGTGGCCAACACGAGTAAAGGATTTTGAGGTCTTTACTCCTACTCTTTAGGCTCTGTGAGACCTAGGAGGGTTTTCCTTGTTGTGTTCAAATGAGGTATATCTAATTGGTAACACATTCATACATAGATTTATTCCTACTTATTTCAAATAAAAGTATTTCACTGAAGGTTTGGCGGACCTTTAAGTAGATGATTACCTATTTTCTAGGAATCGTGGGTATTTCAAGCCCATACATTATAATTGAAAATATTTTTAAATGAATGTTGTTCTTATTTTAAATATGTGGTCAGGTATGCTAGTAGCTCACTTTATGCTAGGTTATCTAACAAATAGATCAGTGCTTCATCAATTGGGCTAATGGAGTCAATTATGCAGGAACTAGTAATATATAAGCTTTTTAATTCAGAAGTTGGTGGACTATCTTCATACTACTTTGCAGTATGAAAACTCACAATGCATGAAACAATAAATTCTTATCAAATCCTATGTAATTCCCTACATCTATAACCCTCTTCAAGAATTTAATCAACTCTTTGAGTTAAAGTTGAAACAAAATTATACATTCAAGGAACAAATGAAGACAAATGAGAACACCATTAATATTTTTATTGATAACGTGTAAGAAAGATACATAGGAGAGTATTTGTTTCAATATCAAAAGCTTCTATAAAACTAATTTAATATAATTACATACAGGACTCATGCCCAAGACAATCTACTATTCTATTCATCCATATTATATACAAAATGCCTTTTTCGAACTTATCCTTTTTACCTAGACCATGTTGAGACCTAAAAATCCAACCCATGTAATGAGCCCTAAGATCCCCTTTATAGAATAAGGGAGAAAAAAGCATTAGGCTCAATTATATTTACATTTCATTTCATTTGAAGTTCATTTTCACTAGAATTTGAGAAGTTCCTTAATTAGTTACATATAATCATTGTAGAAAATGGAAGAGTAAAAGACCAAACTCCACATTCCTTGAATGAAGGCATGCTAGCTCCTTAATAGGAAAATTTTGTTGTTGGAATAGCATCACCTTTTCCCTATTGACCAAAGAATATTCTCCATTCATAAACCAAACAAAATTTTGCATACCTCCTAGAAAAAAATTACATGTCATTAAAGTTACGAAGTATGGTAGTTCTCCAACACACTAGCCTAAGGAAATTCCACATCAGCACTAAAAACAAAAATCCAAAAACATGCTAAAGATGATGATCCTAACAAGGTGACCCTGGTGTCATCAAAAAACAAAATGAGGCAAAAAATCACTTTGGTCAAGTCATCAACATTAGATTATGCTCACCCTTGTCTTGTTCATGGTGGAACTAGAGGAACCATCACCACTTCCTCGTCAGAGTCTTTAGAAGATACCAATGAAAGAGGATAGTAGTCACCCTCCTGATTAGTATCACCTCCACTATCTAAAGGGCTATTAGAAACCTCAATGGGAGAGTTATTTTTTCCCAGATAGGCCTTATGATAATTGCACTTCTTATTTTCCTTCTTTACATGATCAACCAACTCCTTCCCTTTAAACTTGACTAGTTCTTCTAAAACGGTATGGCTCCTCAGGCGATAATTGCTCCTTAAACCATATTTCTTGAATTTCCTATGTGCCCTTCTAGCCTTTGGTGTTTCAGGAGCTTCCCTTGTCTCAATTTCATTCTTAGGAGCATTTTCCTTAGATTCCAGCAAGCTCAATCTCTTGGACCTCCAGACTGGCTTAATAGACTCACTTGACCTACTCGTCCTCTTAAGAACCAAAACAAGAAAACTCAGAAAAATCTCTCCAATTATGATCTTTGACTAAACTCAATTTTCAATCTCTGAATGCAAATTATAAATGAAAAATATGGCCATTCCTCTTCATTATATCAAGCCATGCAAGCATTCCAACCATTAATACTCAAGAAAAGCTTATGCGTAAAAGTTGACAACAGTCTACTTTGGTTTTTCTAAATCTCAATTGTTGATCAAGTTTTAAAAATAAATCAATCGATAGTTATCATCAGTGTAAAAAATCATAATAAAACTTAATTGTGTGTTATTAATGCCTTTTCCTAATCAGAAAATCCCTAAGTAGATATACATCCACTCTATACACATATTTCAACCACATACTTAGCATCAATTAAAATTTGTCATGCCATGGTTACCCACTCACCCATGGGAATTAATACACTTCTATTTCTTCATAGAAAAACAGTGCCCAGAATGATCTTAATTTGATCCCAGATTATTGATCCATACCCTTCCTTTCTTTTTTTCACCTTCCCACACATATCAATAACTGTAAGAATTTATGGTTGAAACCTCAAACATGTGCTTTAAGGAATAATCTCAAAAATGGCACCACTTTTATCACAGTGCTATCTTGGCCAAATTTAACAACATTCTAACTCCACTAAAGCCCATCAAATCCTTTAGAATGTCCATGTGGCCATTGCCTGCTTGCTCATTGAAAAACATAGGACACAAGTGGGACCCTCACGAGAGGGTGGGGAGTGGTTAGGATTGACCCACATCACCCACCATCGACTGTCGGTCTCCCTTCTTTATGAAGAAAATGTCATCCCCAAAGCCTAGTGGGTCCCACAAAAACTGACAGATGTTGCCTTGTCCACTAGCCCATGAGATCATCTCTTATTAATGCATAAGACAAACAAGAACATTGGGAACATTCCTAATGAGAACACGTGTTGCAATTCCCATCATTGATTTTTCTCTAAGATATGTCTGTCGGCCTTTTGGAAACACTAGTCCCACTACCAAACTTGACATGTGGCCATCACCTGCTAGCCTATTTGTTTCAAAATAATATGAAATACAACACTAGAACACGAGGAGTGGTTAGGATGTGGCCACGTCAGTTAATAACTTATGTTGATCTTCTTCAAATGGTGCCAACTATCTATACCAAGGATATCAGGCCCACCAATGCATGAGACACGTGGTTGAAGCTTGACAACCCATGCAAATAAAATAATAAGGAATAAATTAGCATAGGGATGTGGGGAAAGGTGGTGATTAGCCCTTGACAATCAGATGACCAGCTTGAAAAACTAATTCCTACACATGCCACAAAATTTAACTTAAAAAAGGAGGCCACCTCTAGACCAATAGGAACTTAACCCCTAGGAATAAAGGCTACAAATTTAAATTATGAAAATCAATCCTGACCATAGAAAAATTTGATGTTGACAAGGATCAAGATGACCAACAAACCTAAACTGAGGGGGCCAGTGAACGCAATGATTTCAATGGCATAAGAGGCAACTTGAATGATCAGATACCGAGAACATCAGGTCAATGCAAAATTAGAATAGCCAAGGGTTTTTTTAGACTCATAGGTTAATTGTGAGGAGTGTAGGCAACACAAACCCTAAATAATTGATAAGGAATATAACCCTAGGAAAAAATGAGGGTCCAAGCCAAGTATTTGCAAGATTTAAAATTGAATTAGAATGAGGGAAATCCAAACATACAGTTGATGAGAACCTAAATAAGTCCCAACATGATTCGTTAACTTTGAGAGTAGTATTTAACACAAGGTCGGCTAAACCAATGTAGAAAACATAGAAAAATTAAGTGCACACAACCCTTAGCATGATCTAATCCTTCTAGATACTGAAATTATCTTCAACATGATTATAATAGCTTAACTCTATAACTACAAGTCATGTGTAAAACTCAACCAAAAAGAAATCTGGACCAACAATATTTCTCCTAGAACTCAACCAAATACCCAGATAACTACAATTCACAACTGTTGAACATAGCTCACACTATTCAATGATAGAGAATCCTAAATCCTAGATGTAGCATCTTACAACAATCATGATCAACATATCTAAACCACATGAACATAGGATCAAAACCGAAAGCAACCATTGAACACTTGCAACCTTTCTCCATTACAATTTTCTCAATATTCTTGACATATACAACCAATAATCTGCATCCATGACATCAATGACAACAACATCTAGTTGATTACTATTTAACCAATCGAAATTAATGACAACACCTTCATTCTTGTAACAGTTTAATCATAGTCTCTACCTTCTTGTTGTTTGTATCCCCTAACAACCAATCTTACTTTATGCCTTTCAATCCTTCCTTCAAGATTGCATTTGGTCTTATACACCCACTTTACTCCTCTAACATGTTTTCCTTTTGGAAGACTCACTAACTCCCACATTTCTTCATTCTTTTCTATAGCATCTATTCTTCATCCATTGCAATTATCCATTTGTCATCTTTAATTGCATATTCAAAATGAATAGGATCATCAACATGTGAATATAATGCAGAAAGAGAATTCAGACATATGTTGTTCTCACCTTCATTTTTCTCATAAATATCTCTTATACTTCTTATTTTTTGTCTTCACATGTTTTCCAAGGTTGGATTTTACATATCACTTGAATTTGAACTTGTAGAACTTGGACTTGTATAATGTGGACTTGATGGGCCTGCACTATGATTTCCTATTGTTTCCGATGTTCTCTATCCACTTGAAGGTGTGTTTGATTGAATACGTGAGTTTGTCCTTGTGCTTGTTTAAGGTGTCACTTGAGGAATGTTAAGCTTCAATTGGAGTGGGAGGATTCACATTTGGAGGGATACCTAATGGAATTATTTCCTCGCTATCCTCATTTGGTATGCTTGTTGTTACATTGACTATTTTCTCTAAGTTGTCATCCCATGCTTCCTCTTCAATAAATTGCAGATCTCTGCTAATTATTACCTTATTAGTTATTGGATTATAAAGTTTATATGCCTTTGATTCTTCACTATATCCCACAAATATGCATCTTTCTCCTTTTCTATCCAACTTCCTTCTCAATTCATCTGGGACATGTGCATATGCCACACATCCAAATACTCTCATATGAGAAACATTATGTTTCCTTCCACTCCATGCTTCTTCCATAATCATATGCTTTAGGCTCTTGGTTAGACACATATTCATTATATAGAATGCGCATGAAACAACTTCATCCCAATATTCATTTGATTTTTTTTTTTCCTTTAACATGCTCCTTGCCATTTTCTTGATTGTTTCATTTTTTCTTTCGTCTACACTATTTTGTTGAGGTGTGTACCTTGTAGTGAATTCTTTGTGAATGTCGTGATCTTTGAAAAATCTTAATAAATCATTTGAGATGTACTCACCACCTCTATATGTTCTCAATTCTTTAATGTAGTGTCCACTTTGCTTCTCCACAAGAGCCTTGAATTGAAAAAAGTAATCAAATGCCTCATCCTTATGCTTTAGGAAGTAGACCCATGTTTCACCTATGTAATTATCAATAAATGTCATGAAATAATATCTTCCTCCAATTGAGGGTGTTTGCATAGGATCACACAAATATAAATGGAAAATCTCTAATGGTGTTGTTGCTCTCATTGACTTTCCTATTGGAAATTATTCTCTATGTTGTTTTCCAAAAATACATCCTTCACACAACCTTGGTGGTTTCTCTATGAGTGGAAATCCCCTTACCATGTTTTTCCTATGCAATAGGTTTAAACCTCCAAAGTTTAGGTGTCCAAATCTTAGATTCCATAACCAATTTCCATCCTTAATTTTCTTGGAAGATTGTTTGTGCGACTATTGTACCTTTCCCTTTATCCACAAGTTGTGTTTGAGAAAATTCTACTTTCAAATCTGGTTGTATCTTTAGGGGGAACATTCTATTGTTTGTCATTTGGAATTTTGCAATAAGTTGATTTCTTGGATATTTATCTAAGATTGTGCATTCTCTATTTTTGAAAAATACTCTATATCCATTTTGAACAAGTTTCCCAATACTCATCAAATTGTGTTTTAACCTAGGGAAAAAATATACATCAGAAATAAACTTTTTCTCCCCCTTTTATTTTATAAATCAAATTTTCCTTTCCCCATTACTGAAACTTTGTTATCATTCCCCTATGTGACATCAAATTTTACCTTTTCATCTAAACTAGAAAATAGTTATACATTCCCTATCATATGATTACTGTATCCAAAATCTAAAAACCATACAAGCTAACAACATACTACCCTGGCTTTGATTTTCTTTTGTAAAATTTTCATTTTGCTGCCTAGAATCATATTATTTCTTTCTACATTCATTTGAATAATGCCCATATTTTTTGCAATAATGACATTGGATTTGTGCTTTATGATACCTTTGTACTTGAGGTTGATTTTGATGGGAACTTTGGTTTCTGCCTTTTCTACCTATTTTTGATAGGTTGCTTCTTCCACCTCTATACGAATTTCTTCGTCTTCCTCTTGAGCTCAATCTTCATTTGCCTCTACCATGGCTGATTGAAGCTTGTGTCTTGAAAGCATGCTCCAATAATGAGTTTTTTGTCCTACTCATCCTATGCTCATGTGAAATGAGAGATGCATGAAGCTCATCAACAAAAAACTAAGAGAGATTCTTAGTCTCTTCTATGGCCACAACAATGGATACAAACCTTATAGGTAAGCTTCTCAAAATCCTCTCAACCACTCTTCTTTCTTCAAGAGTTTCACCATGACACCTTATTTGATTAATCAGTCCAATAATTTGTGTAAAAAATGAGTCTATTGATTCAACCTCCTTCATGACTATGGTCTCAAAATCTATTTTCAACATTTTAAGTTTTTCTATCTTCACCTTTTCCATTCCCTAGTATGATATTTATAGAATATCCCATGCTTGGTTTGATTTTTTTGTTTCTACAATTCTTGGAAATATGCTCTCATGCATTTCTTCTAAAATATAGAAGAGATCTTTCAAATATTTCTTTGCTTTTCTTAGTGCATTGTATGATGTTGCATCTACTAGTTTTGGGTAACCATTTTCAACAAGCTCCCAAATATCTTGAGAACAAAATAATTCATTCATTATAATTGACCAATAGTCATAATTATTTAAATTTAATTGAGGAATTTGTGGGTTTGTTAGACTTGCACTTGGAGCTACCATTGTTGGCTATGAAACCTTTGTGCTGAGCAAACCTTAACTCCTTAAAAATCCATTTTGGAAACCTTCATCTTTGGTAACCTTTAGATATGATACCACATGAAGGAAGAGGCAAAGGATAGAATACAAAATAGAAAAAAAAAAAGTAGGGAGGAAAAAAAAATATAGTGCAAAAAATTAAACACAAAAAATTGAGTAAAATTGTGTTTTCTATTTCATATATTTTTCAGTACATACAATATTTGCTAGCATAAAACCAAATAGAGAGATGCTACTCTTTCTATTACACTAAAAAATGTAGCAAAGTAAAATACCTTGTTTTCTGGTTGTATCCTAGTTGTTGCTACAACAATAGCCCTATCTACTTCATCAAGTTGTTACTACATCATACTAGTTGCTCTGCCTTTTCATACAATCATCTCATTCTCTACACAAAAGTAACTACTTACATCTAATAACAAAACTAAGACTATTCTAGAAGCTATGAATGAGCCTAGTAATGGAGGGAAAAATAAAAACATTTAATTACATATTAATTATCATAGCTAGGAAATCTACCTAAGAAAATAATTATGTCATTAAATTCACATTCAAAAACTATCCTAATACATTGAATGATAATTAGGAAAAAATAATATAGGTTGGAGAAAAGAAACTTCACACATGTGAGAAGATTTGACAAATATGTTTGGGACAAACAAGTTGCAAAGTCTACAATGGAATAAATGTGGCAATTGGGATTAGTTTTCCAACAAAATTGAATAAGAAAGGCTAACTTATTATGGATTAAAAATTTAAATTGGCAATAATAAAATATTGAGAAGAAATGAAAGTGAATGGGGTCGTAGATAGAAAGGAAAAGTCATGCTAATGTAGGTGGAAATAAAGAGTCTCAGTTAGAATATGAAGGGAAATGGGGAGATGGTTTAATGAATAAGAAATATAAAATTGGCATTGTGAGCAAGAAGGAAGAGGCTTCATCGCTATGGAGTAAATGAAAATACATATATTCAAAAAATTAGGGGATGAATAGTCAAGAAACCACATAGCTGGGAAAAAATAGCATTAGAAACAAAGGAAACAAGGAAGAGATAAGGGGGGTGTCAACTAGGAATGAGGTGGACAGTAGGTTACAAAGGATGAAAATTCACACAGTTGTGAAATGAGTTGAATAATTTAATATCAAAAGAATTGAGTGGGCGACTAGCAATGAAAAAATAGTTTGTGAATGAAGAAGCACACCTTTAGGTAGAAGCTATGAAATGCAGATTGGAGTCAATTTAAAATGAATGTGAAGGTCACACGATGAATGAAAGATTGAAAATATGAACATAAACAAGAATATATTTAATTTCTTGAGCAATAGGGAATGAGGAAGAATGATCTTGGAGACAAAATTTGGAAGCAAGCAAGCTACGCTAGTTTGGAGGTGAGAAGGAAATGCGAGAGTTTGAAGGAGGATGCATAGAGAAGTATAAAACAAGTGTGATGGCAGTGTGGGATAATTGACATGGAAATGGTAGGGAATGGTAATGAACTACAACAAGAGGAGACTTATAGCTACACATGATCAAAACATTACAAGTTTGGCACAAATTTTAATAGGAATATGGGTGAAAGAAAAAGAAGTGAAGGGTGGTTCAAACAACATGCAAGGAGGTAGTTCGAACGGACCACTACTGACTTGAAAGTGGAAAAAATTAAGACTTGAGTGAATGTAAGATGAATACTAAGAAGGAATATTCCTTAAGAGAATTAAGTTAATGCAAAGAATTAATCATTACAAGTTTTAAGAATCTTGCACAAATGAACCATGAAGGAAAATAAAAGAAGTTCAATTGGGAAACGATATCTATATAGAGTATGGGTATGATGGAAAGTGAGCCAGGAGGAAGAGTAATTAATCACAATCTAAATTTGTAGGCTGAGTAAAGTGTGCCATATGGAATGGCATAAGAAATTTGAAATACCATGAAGTGTATTAGGGGAAGATGAAGAGTTGGACAGAGGAGATAGTCAAAGTAGTTGTTTGGTAAATGTAATACATATATTCATGAAATCTAGATAATAAAGATAATTGCTTTGTTTTCAAATTTTGAGCTGAGTAATTGTAAATTAGTTTGAAAACTGACACAAGTTATTGTAAATTGGATAATCACTTTTGAGTTGGTTGTAATTTGGAATTTAGGATTTGAGTTGAGTTTGGTCTTTTATCTTCATCAATTGGTATTAGAGTACTATTAAGAAAAACAAGATGTTGGAAACACAAGGGTGGAAAACTAAGAGGGGGGTTGAATTCATTTTCATAGAAATTCCAACTTATTAAACTTATTAACCCTTATTCTCAGATATGATTAATAACCATGAAAGCGGACATGCAAGAGAAAATCACCAATCATGAGCACAACGATCAATGCAGGCATGCAACATAGATAGAGCATGATCTAGAAACATCCACAAACATCATGAGTCACTAGAGAAGCATCTACAACAAGTGAACTTACTAGAATCACATCATCTTCATTTAGGAACACCAATTGATGTAACAGAAAAACTATCAGAATACAAATCTTCATGAGAATCTTTGAAACTCAACATGGATAAACTAGATATACTCGACAAGAAACCCTTTAGGCAACAACCTCTAATCATCAACATACTGAACTCACCAACATATTGAACTTCACTTCACCACTAACAACCTGCAACTTATTTTATTACAATTTTCTCAATATCCTCAACATATACAACTTCTAATGCATTAATGCTAATAGTGTTGACATCAATGAAAACTTCATATTAGCAACACAACCACAACATCCAACACAAGAAACAAAATAATCGAGAGAAAAAGAATGATTCAGATCAATCCTCATCTACTTCTAAAGTAGACTCTTTTCATAAGAAGAATCATCTAATAAGGAGAATACTAGTGCATATTGCAAGAAGCTTGGAGATGATGAACATTATAATTATAAGGACATTGATGAATTGAAACATTATTTATGGAAAAAAAAATAGTCTAGACCTTCCTAATTGTTCTATTTAGCTTCTTCTTCCCATCCTAAAATTAAAAATAGTTATAATTTGATAAGGAAAAATACCATACTACTAGGATAAGTAAATTAAAATGTATTAAAGTTATTTGTGCTTTTAAAGGCCTTGGATCAATGAAATGACTCCTACAATATCAATCTCCTCACCATATAGCTTCTTTTTAGTCTATGTTCTCTTATTTTAAGCCTTGTTTTATGTCATCAATTTTGATGGGCAATAATAATTACATGAATGTAATTGGGACAAAAAAAAATTATATTGGGGATGACACTTTCAATGATGTTTTGTTTGTACCTAATTTTTCAAACATTCCCCTTTATATCAATCAAATCACCCACAATGGAGCAAGGAAGACTATGGAATTTTCCCTTGATTTAGTTATCATTATAGATTTTGAGAGTAGAAAGATTATTTATATTGGGATAGTTGACCATGCATCTTATTTATACACCTTTTCATACTTTAACTCTAATCACTCTTAGTATGGGTCTTGATTTTAAGGATAATTTTAGTTACTTGAACTTGGTTGTTCTCATATGTGATAGATGAAGTTCTTGAGCCTAGTATTCCTTCTCCTCCTCCTACTTCTCATATCATAATTGTAGGGGTGTAGTAGGTTCACATTGGTCTTCCAAATATAGTTTATTTGGAAATATTCCTAAAAGAGATGATATTTATTTATAGAGTCCCACATTTTAAATTTGGAAGAAACTATTGATTACATTCATCTTCTCTTTGATGGAGTTAATTCTTTTTTCAATGTTATGAGGCAACATTCAAGCCCTCTTATTTTTATTTTTAGAATTTGGAGGTGTATGCATCTTTAGAGGAGACATCTTCATATTTGGAACATGTTCTACATTCATCTCTACTATATTCTATATTGTCACTTTCATCAGTTAGTCCTAGGACTCCTAATTTAGACATGGCACATTTCAACATTGAAATGGAGATACATGAGAGGTTTTTGCAAACTTCATAAATTTTAAGAATTCCTCCTTCATATTCCTTTTAGGAATGGTAACAAATCTTACATATACCTTTGGTTAAAATATTTCTTCCTAAGGGGAGGAATGGTGAGCAATCGTGGACGAAGGGTGGGAAAGGGGGCGGGGGGTGCAGTTTGAAATCTACAAAAGGCGATGGTGATGATGGAGAGGACAGTGACCCTTATAGTTTCCTTTTGGTTGCTATGTCACCTTTTTCCCCGATGTTGCTTTAGTTTGGTGCTATGTTGGGTGTTTCTGAAGAATATGTTGCATTAGCTACTAGGGTATTGTGTCCAATTTTTGCCATTTCCCTGGATGATTTTTGGGCGCATGTGTTTCCTTGGGTGTTCATTGCTTCTTCACCTATGGTGTTTCTTTTCCTATAGGTTTCCTTCTTGGTTCATGGTATTGAAAATGGAGGTAATTATGTAACTTTAGAACTTGTAACACTATTGTACTGTAGACCTAATTAAGTTTTCTTTGTTACAATTTCTTTGTTAATGATTATCTTTTTAGATTCATTTTACCATTTGTAGAAGTAGACAGAAGATTGTAGAAGAATAAGACTAGAAGATAGAAGTGACATAGCATATATTGTGGAGAAACCATTTTGGTAAAAAAATCCACCACCAGAATCAATAGTGGGTATGTGCAGGATCATCATGGAAGAAGCAAGCCCTTAAGTGGCAAAAAATTTAGAAAAATCAAAGTTAGGTAATTTGACATAAAAATTTGAATAAGTTATCTATATTATTTCAAAAATATGTAAGAATAGAATCTGTAGCAAATTGAATGTGGTTTCTAAACTAGTAGATCTATTTAAAAAGAAAAAAAATCTATTTGGTGAAAATTTGAAATTTCAATGTAGTAGTACTTAAATTTTAGGGAAAATATAAGAAGTGGGTGTCTGTCTGACCAACCTAACCACAATAAAATGATAATATTTTTTTATAATATTTTAAATATAAGTAGAGGACTCATGCCCTGATGTGATGCATATTTTTTTGTAATTTTTTTCCAAGTAAATAATTAATTATGAATTTTTTATTACAACTTTCAAAAAATATAAAAAATCTCGTATGCCTGACCACCTTAACTTGGTCAAAACTTTATGAAATTCAATTTATTTATTTTTAATCCTATAGTAAGCAAATCATAGAATGTGACACATGTTTTAAATTCAAAAAATGTGATACCATTTGAAAGCAATAGATTTTTTTCAATTAGCCTAGCAATCAAAACTTTAGTTGTAATTCAAATAGAAAATGAATAATAATTATTCATTAAATTTAAAGTAAAGCATAATTTATATTGGTGAAAATCTAAAAATCCCCTTTAAAAACCATTTTTGTTTCATCAATTTTGGGTTAAAAAAAATTCATCGACCACATACCCTACACATACCCAACATATCGCCACTTTTTGGCCCATCATGATCCTGCACATACCCTAGTGCTTGTATTATTTAGCCTTAGAACAATATTACAATAATTTTTTATCAATACTTGCTTGAGATGCTTCATTTTACTTGAACAATTCTTCTTCACAACCTACAATAAACTCTAATAAAACTCTCTTCAACTTGCTGCAATAAATAGATAATAATGAGCCTTGAAAACTCGAAAGAGTTATCAATTACAAAGCACAAATCCTATCTCACAAAACCTACACCTAGTCTATGCAAGTAGAATTCTACTATGAAGAACAATGTCAAAACAAGTCCTTCATCCATTTGGGCATCCCAAACTAAATTCCTAACTCAACGTTGATTACAAAGATATCATGTAAGCTTATCCTCAAAGTTGGGGCCCAAGAATGGGCCCACTTAACTTAGGATTATAAAATATCTTATCATGAAAAAGTGTTAACTCCAAGATGCCAACTTGGGTGTTTGATTTTTTTGATGTCTTGTTGATATGTGGTTGTCATTCATGTCGACACTATTATAATTTGGTATATCAATTGTTGTATATGCCAATGATATTGAGAAAATTGTAAGAGAAAGCATTCTAGGTTCCCAATGGAACTGTGTAGGTCATGAATGTTTCATGTTCTATACATTGAAGATTAGTTGGTGTGGATTAAATGGTTTATTTTTTAGTATATCTAGATCATCTACATGAATTTTTAGATGTCCACGTGAGTGTTGTCATCTGATAGTGTTTTTGTGGTCTCTGTTAGTGTTCCTGAATGAAGATTGTGTGATTTTGTTAATCTCAATTGTTGTGGATGTTTCTCTATTGTTTCTTGGTGCTCTTAAATGTCTCTAGATCATTCTCTATCATTTTGGTACATCCACATTGACCGATGAGATTATGATTGAATATCTTTTCTTACGCACGTTCAGTTTTTCATGTTCCTGGGCAACATGTTGGTGGTAGCGTGTTGTGGATCTTTGTGGTGAAAGTAACTAAAGTCTTTTTATGTTGGAGATGTTAATTTGGGTCTCCATTATGTTGTGGCTAACCTTGGTGGATTCGCATTAAAATTTTATTTGTAAATTTGGGTCAGCATTGCAAATATGTTATATTTTCTTGGATGACTAAGTTGTGATGAAATCTCATGTAGTAGATATATAAGTGTGATTGTTTCATTGGTGAAGAGTGTGCTTCGTGTGCTCCCATAAGTGTATGTGTTAATATCATTCAATTTTAGAGCAGAGTG
Organism: Sequoia sempervirens; assembly: GCA_007258455.2. Lineage (NCBI taxonomy): Eukaryota > Viridiplantae > Streptophyta > Pinopsida > Cupressales > Cupressaceae > Sequoia > Sequoia sempervirens. The sequence goes on from VDFB02168118.1 coordinate 109,577,464, forward strand.
TGAAGAATATTGTGTGAAGTGTGAAGAAGTGTTGAGCTTAATTGGAACTGTAATTAGGCTTGTGCAAAAGCTATTTTCTCAGTTCATACCCTCTGAGTTTTTAATCCTATTCTATTGGGCAGTGAGCCCATTTTGTATTTGAGAAATGAGCTCTAGGCAATGTGCCTAAATGCATTTGCATTCCCCTTATTATTTCTCATTATACTTTTAATAGAGTATAATCTTGTGGACTAACATCCACCGTGGTTTTTCCCCAAACAGGGTTTCCACATTAAAAAAAAATTGGTGTTCTTTGTCTCTCTGATGTGTTAATTGCTTGTGGTTAATTTCTTATTCATTAGATCTAAGATTAAAGTTAAGATAATTTTGAAAATTTTAAATTTCTATAACAATTGATTCACCCCCCCTTCTCAGTTGTTTGTCCTTGTTTTGCCAACAATTGGTATCAAAGTAGATTCCTATGAAGAATTCTAAAAGCTTGAGGTGATCAAGGATTGCAACATTCAAGAAGGACAATCTAAGATTTGATGGCACTAACTATTCATTGTGGATAGTTAGGATGCAATGTCACTTAAGGTGTATTGGTGAAGCTTTCTGGAAGATTACAAAAGATCCATATACTATTCCTCAAAATGGTCCCTCAACTCTTGATGAGATCAAAGATGTTGAAAATAACATTAGGGCTATTGAAGCTTTGGTGAGTGCTCTGATAGATTCAAAGATGGCTAATGTGATGGGTCTACAGACAGCTCATGATATTTGGATGAAACTGGAAACATTGAATGAAGGAGATGCATAGGTGAATATGGCTAACCTACAAAGCTTGAAAGGCAAGTATGGGAATTTGAAGATGGGTGAAGATGAAAATATCACTTCTTTTATGTAGAGAGTAAATAAAATAGTGATGGGTATTAAATATGTTGATGGTTCTGTGGATGAGGATGAAATTGTGGCTAAAGTACTCAAATCCTTGCCTCCCTCCTACAAAATGAAGGTTCATGCTATTGAAGAGTTAAGATCAATAAACAAGATGACAAGAGACACGTTGATTGGGAAGCTTTCTACTTTTGAAATAAGTGAATTTGGTGAATCTACATCAAAGAATAAATCAAAATTCAAGGCTAATTTATCCGGAAGTAATAGGAAAAGATAAAATTCGGGAGAGAGTTCCAGAAAGATATCCAAGTATGATGAAGAACTAAAACAACTTGAAGATAAAGAATTAGAGGTAGAGGATTTGGAAGTAGTGATTGCAAAGCAAGGGAGAGGAAAAGGTAAGTATGAAGATGTACTGCCTATTAAATTTTTTTCATGTAGTAAAATAGGTCATTTTGAATCAAGATGTCCTAAAAGAGTTCCTAGATCTAAGCCTAAAAATTCTAGATTCCAAAGGAGATACTACTTTGATGAAGAAGCAGTGACTGATGATGAGTCTGATAAAGATAATGGAAATGAAGATGAATGGGATTTCATTTCTACTATTGAAGATAATCTTGAAGCTACCGCATCTACTAAAGATGAAAAATCTCTTACAGCCCAAGTTGAAGAAAAAGATGAGTGGGTCATTGATAGTGGATGCTCACATCATATGACCGGTGATAAAAGAAAATTTGTGATTCTAGAGAAGTATGATGGTGGGGTTGTAAGATTTGGAGATAACAATGTTGGTGTGATTCATGGCAGAGGATCTATTTTCCTTGGTGGTAAGGATAAAATTGATGATGTCCTCTATGTTGAAGCCCTGAAGCACAACTTGTTTAGTGTTGGACAAATGGTTCACAAGGGATATAATCTTTAGTTCAAAGATGGAAGATGCAAGATATGTGGAAGTTATGGGAATATGATTGCAACAGGGAAACAAACAAAAGGTAATATTTTTCATTTGAATACTGCTAGTGGGAGTTGTTTAATTGCTCAAGTAGATGAAAGTTGATTGTGGCATAAGAGGTTGTGTCATGTAAACTTTGACAACATTATCAAGATAATTTCTACTCAAGCAGTAAGAGATCTGCCTAGGTTAGTGAAGCCTGCTAATATAATTTACAAGGAATGTTAGATGGGTAAACAAACTAGAGTCTCTTTTCGGAGCAAATAGTTTCATTCAAATAATTTACTAGAGCTGCTACATACTGATCTTTGTGGTCCCTCCAAAGTTAGAAGTATTCATGGAGAAAGGTATTTTTTGTTGGTTATTGATGATTACGCTAGAATGATTTGGGTTTCCTTTTTAAGAAAAAAATGTGAAGCATTAGAGAAGTTCAAAAGTTTCAAGGCTATAGCAGAAAATGAGAAAGGTCTAAAAATCAAGCGTCTAAGATCTGGCAGAGGTGGTGAGTTCATTTCCAAGGAGTTCAACTCTTATTGTGAAGAGAATGGAATTAAGAGATAGTTATCTACTCCCTGAACCCCTCAATAGAATGGAGTTGTAGAGAAAAAGAATAGAAGAATTTTGGATGCTTCCACAACAATGATGATGGAAGGAAATGTGTCTCAGATGTACTAGAGTGAATGGTAAGCACTGTTGTATACACTTTGAACTAGGTAAATGTTAATGGCAATTCTAATAAAAATCCTTATGAGTTCTGCTTTGGTCACAAGCCTACTGTTAAGTATTTTAAGATCTTTGGAAGCAAGTGTTATATCAGGAGAAATGATTATATAGGGAAATTTGATGCAAGAAGTGATGAAGGAATCTTCCTAGGTTGCTCCACTAAAAGTAAGGCTTGTCAGTGATATAACAAAAGACTGAGAAAGATGGTTGAGAGTGCAAATGTTAGAGTTGATGAAGACTCTGTCAAATCATCCAAACATTGTAGTTATGATTCAGACGAATACATTACAAGCCAAGGGAAGAATACTCAGACACACAATCTACCTTAGATTATTCCATATGTTCCAATGAAGCAACCTCAATTTGTTTTGGTGAATCAAGTCAATCAGGAGGCATAGACAAGTGCAAGTGTAGAAGAAAGATCAGAAGAGTCAGAATTTCAAGAATGCCCCAAAACTCCAAAGTATGTAAAGCTAAATCATTTTGAAAATAAAATCATAGGAGATAAGAGTAAAGGAGTGCAAACTAGAAAAATTTCAGAGGAATATTGTCTGATCTCCAAGATTAAACCTAAAAATGTTACTGAAGCCTATCAGGATGAACATTGGTTAGAAGCTATGAAGAAAGGGCTGAAACATATTGAAAAGAATGACACATGGCTACTAGTTTTGAGGCCTAAAGACAAAAATGTTATTAGTACTAAATGGGTATTTAGAAACAAGATGAATGAAGAAGGTGAAGTGGTCCAGAATAAAACAAGACTAGTATGTAAAGGGTATTCTCAAATGGAAGGTGTTGATTTTGAAGAAACATTTGCCCCTGTTGCTAGGATTGAAGCTATTAGACTATTTCTTGCTTATGCTTCACACAAGAACTATAAATTTTATCAAATGGATGTAAAGTTTGCATTTTTGAATGGAGAACTAGAAGAAGAAGTGTATATTGAATAGCTAGATGGATTTTAGCTAGCAAATAAGGGAGATATGGTTTGTAGATTGAAGAAAAGCTCTGTATGGACTTAAGCAAGCCCCCAGAGCCTGGTATGCCAGATTGGAAAAATACCTACTGAAGGTTGGATTCACTAAAGGTGTTGTTGATAGCAACTTATAATTCAAATTAGATAATGATAAGGAGTTAATTATAGAAGTTTTTGTTGTTGACATCATTTTTGGAGGAGATGATAATCTATGTATGAAGTTTGTTGATGAAATGAAGAGTGAATTTGGGATGAGTATTATTGAAGAAATGAAGTTCTTTTTGGGATTGCAAGTTACATAGTTGGACAAGGGGATCTTCACATCTCATTCCAAATATGTGAGAGAACTATTGAAGAAGTTTGGAATGGATGACTCCAAACCTGTTGGTACCCCCATGGTGATCGAATGTAAGTTGGCATAGAATGATTACTCTCCTAAGGAAAATAAAACCAGATATAGGTCAATGATCAGTGGATTGCTCTACTTGATTCAGACTAGATGAAACATTATGAATTTTGTATGTATGGTTGCTACATTTTAGGCTAATCCAAAAGAATTACATGTAACTGTTGTCAAGAGAATTTTCAAATATCTAAAAGGAACAATTGAGTTTGGACTTTGGTATCCAAAGGATGATGAACTCACTTTGTGTGCATATACTGATGTGGATTGGGTTGGTGATGTACATGATAGGAAAATTACTAATGGTGGTGCTTTCTTCCTAAGGAAGAATCCGGTATCCTGGTTAAGTAAAAAGAAAAACTCAATTTCTCTATCTACTACTGAAGCATAATACATTGTTGTTTCCAATAATTATACTCAAGTGATATGGATGAAATAGATTTTGAGATATATTATAGTGATATATGAAGAGCCTATTTCCATATACTATGACAACTCAAGTGCAATAAATATCTCAAGGAATCTAGTGCTACACTCTAAGACTAAACATATATCAATTGAGTTTCATTTTTTGAGGGAGAAAGTGTGAGAAAGAAATCAAACTAGAATATGTGCCTACTAAAGAATAGATTGCAAATATATTTACTAAGCAATTTCCAAAGGATACTTTTGAGTATCTTTGAGGAATTCTAGGGGTAATTACCAATCCTGATAAGAACTAAAAGATTCATTTTCTTGGATCAATCCATGAACTTCATTGCTATATTCTAATCTAGATTGATGTTTATGTGGCTGCTACTCAAGGGGAGTAGTTAGGTGTGCAAATATGTGGTTCAAAGCATGAATATGGAAAGATCATTGTTACCTTTGCCATTGATGTCAAAGGAGGAGAAGTGTAAAGTGAAAAATCCTTTCAAGAGGAGAAGTGCAGAAGAAGTTAGTGTGTTGGGTTGATGGTATTTTTCACATCATGTGTTGCCATCAATGCCAAAGGGGGAGATTGTTGGATGTTGTGGATGTGTTGCTGACAAGTGGTTGTCATTGATGTCAACACTATTAGCATTTGGTATATCAGTTGTATACGTCGAGGATATTGAGAAAATCGTAAGAGAAAGTGTTCTAGGTTCCCAATGGAACTATGCAGGTCATGAAGGTGTCCTGTTTTGTACGTTGAAGATTAGTTGGTGTGGATTAAAGGGTTTATTTTTTAGTATATCTAGATCATCTACCAGAAGTTTCAGAGGTTTGCATGAGTGTTGTGGTCTTACAGTGTTTCTGTGGTCTTTGTCACTATTCTTGAATGAAGACTATGTGATTCTGTTAATCTCATTTGTTGTAGATGTTTCTCTATTGTTTATTGGTGCTCTCAGATGTCTCTAGATCATTCTCTATCATTTTGGAACATCCACATTGACCAATGAGCTCGTGATTGAAGATCTTTTCTTGCGCATGTTTAGTTTTTCATGTTCCTAGTTGACATGTTAGTGGTAGTGTGTTGTGGATCTTCATGGTGAAATTAACTAAAGTCTTTTTGTTTCAAAGATGTTAATTCAGGTCTCCATCATGTTGTGGCTGACATTGGTGGATTCACATTAAAAGTTTATTTATAAATTTGGGTTGGCATTGCAAATATGTTCTATTTTCTTGGTCAACTAAGTTGTGATGAAATCTCATTTAGCGGATATATAAGTGTGATTGTTTCATCAGTGAAGAGTGTTCTTCATGTACCCCTATGAGTGTATGTGAGAATATCATTCGATTGTAGAGTAGAGTGTGAAGAAGATTGTGCAAAGTGTGAAGAAGTGTTGACCTTTATTGGAACTATAATCAAGCCTGTGCAAAAGCTATCTTCTTAGTTCATTCCCTCTGAATTTTTAATCCTATTCTGTTGGGAAGTGAACCCCTTTTGTATTTGAGCACTGAGCTCTAGGCAGTGTGCCTGAATGCATGTGCATTCCCCTTATTATTTCTCAATATACTTTTAATAGAGTATAATCTGGTGGACTAACATCCACTGTAGTTTTTCCCCTAACAGGGTTTCCACATTAAAAAAATCTTGGTGTTATTTGTCTCTCTGATGTGTTAATTCCTTGTGGTTAATTGCCTATTCATCAAATCTGAGATTAAAGTTAAGATAAGTTTGAAAATTTTAAATTTATATAACAACTAATTCAGCCCCCCTCTTAGTTGTCTGTCCTTGTTTTTCCAACATTTGGCACCCAAGGTGGGTCCAAGTCAATATTTGTTAACTAAAACATATCTCTCCACCATTCATGCAAATATCATGCATGATTGATCATCCCCACTTAACTGAATGTATCACCTATTATTTTTCATGCAACTCAAGTCATTTGTAATGCATTCCAAGTCAACTAAAGTCAACTAGTATTCAACTGAAACTAACTACATGCAATTGAAGATAACTGAACCATAACTGAATTGAACTTCATACATGTAAACATCAATCCCTAACTTCTAGGATCTTTAGATGCATTATTGAAGTGTTATCTTTCTCAAAACAGTTAACTTAACTCAAGGTGAGTTCCACCTTCCACGTGGGTGCCCCATGTGCTCCTATTTTGTAGGAGCTCTTCTTGGGCATCCCCACATGTTCCTATCATTTAGAATTAATTAAAAAATTCAATTTACATGTTCATTTCATTTGAATTTAATCTCTTTCTAATCCTAGTGTTGGGGAACACTTTCCAAGGACTTAGAAGATACATGAAATAATGTTTAGGATTGCAATTAAATGGCATCCTATTCCAAACATTCCCCCACTTTACATTATACATTGCAATTATTCTAAACAAGGAATCATTATTATAAATCAAGTACACGACTCAAGGCTAATAGCCTTCTTGCACCATGCCAACTTCAAATGCAACCTGCATAATCATGAAGCTCCAAGCAAATGATTAATACTCAAAACCAAGAGAACTTATTTGTAGGAATTGGTTTCATAAGATAATCTACAACATTAATTAAAGTGTCAACTTTCTCAATCAATACCTTCCCACTCTCAACCATTTCTCGCACAAAGTGATACTAAACATTAACATGCTTAGTACGAGCATGATACATGGGATTTTTAGCTAAACAAATAGCACTCTAACTATCACATTCAAGTTTAACTTACTTGCAATTAAAACCAATACCTTTCCCTAGTCTCTTTAAACAAACTGCCTCTTTGGAGGCATGTGAAACCATCGAGTGTGTTGAACTCATGTCCAACCAAGGTGTAGGCTTCTCAGTCTTTACTATTGAAAAATATTTTCTTACAAGTAACCATTCCAACATATATCTCTTACCATAAGAGAACTCAAGCATTAGCTATTTCTCCAAGTATCCATGAGGACTTGTAACCAACCAATCCATGCCAAAATCCAAATGTAACATAGCACTATAATGAAGTAATCAAGCACATGATTAATGTACCCAATGCATAAGAGAACTACACAAGATCTATTTCAAAGCTCCAATCATGAATCATGAAGATAAACATGACAACATGATCTAACCATCTCCTACAAGGATATCACATGCATAATAACATACATACATCTTGGTATCAAGAGAACAACTACCATGCCAAACTCTAAATGCATATCAAGATTAAACCATGACATAATATCAACCACTCTGAACTAGGAAAACATATCCTCAATATCATGAAGATAACCTTACCAATGATGCATCCATGTCACTACCAACAACTCCCACTAAACCATTGTACGAGCTACACATGAAATCATGACTACCATCCTCCTCATGAAGATCACTCTTTAACATCAAGCAAAGAGTCATCACTAACATTTTTATATAAAATGATCAAAGCATGATTACTGTCATCTGAGGATTCCTCTATAGAAGAATCAAAACTCTTTTTCTTGTTCTTACAATCCTTCTTCACATGTCCTAGATTGCCAAAGTTCCAACACTTTACCTTACTCCACCCTTCTAACTTACCCTTTCCTTTCTTTTCTCCCTTAGGTTCCTTTTTCTCAGGCCTACCTTTTACAAACAAGGCATCTTGGATTTCCATTTTAGACTTCCTCCTCATCTCCTTTGATAGGAGAGGAGGAATTATATTTTCCATATTTTGATCTACACCACTACCACTAATAGCAACAATTAATTTTTTGCAAGATTCTAGTAAAGAACAAAGTAACAATATGAATTTATCTTCATCTTTTAGCTTTACATCTACAGATGCTAACTGACTTAGAATCAAATTAAAATAATTCAAATGATTTTCAATAGAATCACCATCTTTCATCTTTAAAGAATACAATTGTCTTTTTAGATACAACTTATTAGTAAGTATTTTGGTTTGATAGATATCACCTATTCTCTTCCACAACTTATATCTGGTAGTTTCATCTAAAACATTCAAGAGAACAACATCAGCAAGACATAATCTTATATTCCCTCTTTCCTTCTTATCAAGCTTAGCCCAATCCTCATCTGACATCATTGTAGGTGACTTTGTCTCATTACCAATAGCTAACCACTAATCTCTCTCTTCAAGGAGATCCTCCATTTTTAGTTTCCACATCTCATAATCATATCCATTAAATATTTCAATATCTAAATGAGAATTATAACTCATTGTAACAAACTTATTTTCCAAAATCAGCAATAACACAATAGTAAAAGCTCTAACTACAGCCAAAATACCTTCAAAATTTTAAGAGAAAGGTGTCCCAAACTCTACCCAACCATTAATCTGATACCAAATATTGAAAATGGAGGTAATTATGTAGCTTTAGAACTTGTAACATTATTATACTATAGATCTAATTAAGTTTTTTTTTGCTACAATTTATATGTGAATGATTATCTATTTAGATTCATTTTACAATTTGTAGAAGTAGACAAAAGATTGCAAAAGAATAAGTCCAAAAGATAGAGGTGACACAACATATACCGCAGAGAAACCCTTTTGGAAAAAAACTCCACCACCAGAATCAATATTGCTTTTATTATTTAACCTTAGAACAAGATTACAATAATTCTTTATCAATCCTTGCTTGAGATGCTTCTTTAACCTTCGACAATTCTTCTTCACAACCTACAATAAAATCTGATAAAATTCTCTTCAACTTGCTGCAATAAATAGACAATAATGAGCCTTAAAAAATCTAAAGAGTTGTCAATTACAAAGCACAAAGCTTATCTCACAAAGCGTACACGTATTATTTTCAAGTAGAGTTCTATCATGAAGAACAATATCAAAACAAGTCCATCCATTTGGGCATCCCAAGCTAAAGTCCTAACTCAACATTGATTACAAAGATATCTTGTAAGTTTATCCTCAAAGTTGGCACCCAAGAATGGGCCCACTTAACTCAACCTTATAAAATATCTTATCTTGCAAAAGTGTTAACTCCAAGATGCCAACTTAGGCTCCCAAGGTTGTTCCAAGACAATCTCTGTTAACTGGAACATATCTCTCCACCATTCATGCAAATATCATGCATGATTGATCATCCCCACTTAATTGAATGTATCACATGTTATCTGTCATGCAAATAAAGTCATTAGTCATGCATTCCAAGTCAACAGAAGTCAACTAGAATTCAACTGAAACTAACTACATGCAACTAAAGGTAACTAAACCATAACTGAACTAAACTTTATGCATGTAAACATCAATACCTAACTTCTAGGATATTTACATCCATTACTAAAGTGTTATCTTTCTCCAAATAGTTAACTTAACTCAAGGTGAGTTCCACCTTCCATGTGGGCAGCCCATGTGCTCCTATTTCTTAGGAGTTGTTCTTCGACGTTCCCACATGTTCCTATCATTTAGAATTAATTAGAAATGTCAATTTACATGTTCATTTCATTTGAATTTAATCTCTTTCTAATTCTAGTGTTGGTGAAAACTTTCCAAGGACTTAGAAGATACATGAAATAATGTTTAGGATTGTAATTAAATGGCATCCTATTCCCAACACATGGCTCACAAGGGGGTTTTCAGAGTAACTCTCAGCTTTGGTTCATGGTGGTTGCTAGCTATTGATGTATGTTTGCATGACCAGGTTTCCTTTTCTCACTCCTTGGGTGGTCTTGCTCTCTTGTCAGACCAGTCATGGCCTTTGTTGGTGTGGAGGGGTCCCTAGTTTTTTCATTTTTTCTAAGATCATAGGGGTTATGGTCTTGGGCTTCTGGAGGAGAGGTGTGTGATGATGTTGTGAACCTTTGAATTTTACCCTACTCTAATGTGCAAAATAACTACAAATGCAAATGATAAAATACTAATGACACTTCAAGATTAGCCTAAAGAGTGATAAAACAAGAAGGAAAATAGATAAAACAAGATGCAAATGGTTATACCTTCTTTGTTGTTGGAGACTCCTTGGTTGGCCCTTGATTGAGATGATTTTGTGTGCTCCTTAGATGGCTTCTTGAGTGACTAAATGCAAGATCAACTTGTGCAAAATGATTAGAATGGATGGCTAGATGATAGTGAATGAGTGAGAATGCAAATTGGCAACATGTAATTATGAAATGGCTAAGTGTTGAAAATGCCCTTGAGGAGGGGGTATTTATAGAAGAATTTGAATTCTCTAGAGAATTCAATGGTCAAGATTCATCCAACAAGGTCAAGATGAAGGGCTATGGTGGGTTGAGAACCCACAAGCCCTCACATCTTGACATGTGGATGGTGAAGTGGCCAAGAGAAGGTGAGGTGTAAGTGAGGTAGATAAAAGGTACATGATGTGGAGGAAGGACAAGTACCTTGCAAGTACATTGGGAGATGGGAAGAATCTTGGGTGAATAAAAGTGAATTTTAAATTCACAATGATTGGAAGAATCTAGTGGATAAGACAATGTTCCAAAAGGTGGGAGTTTGTCACATGTGACTTGATGTGACAAGTCAAAGATTCTAGAAGATGCATGGGAAAAGGGATTCTTGGAAGAATAAAAAGGAATTAAAAATTCCTTGGGGGTGGAGAGAGTTGACCAAGGTACTGATTAAGATTAATTAATCAGTGATTAGAAGATAAATGAGGATTAGAAGCCAACTTGCAAAAGTTGGAGGATGTGACACATCCTAATCAAGGATTAGGCATGTGCACATCCCTAATGAAGAAATTAGGAGATGGATTAGGATTAGATGAAAATGACATGTGAGGAATTAAATAAATGTAATATTTATTTAATTCATTTGATGAAAAGGGGATTAAAGAGGGTGAGGTATTTAATTAATAAATACCTTAGGGATTTGGCAGAATTAAAGATATTAATTAAATAATAGCAGTATTACTTAATTAACAAAAATAAGATGAAATGGGATGAATTTGGATAAATTAAGTGTCCAAATTTAGATGTCTACAGATGCGTTATTAAGCTATTTTTTAATAAGCCTCTCTCTTCCACTGTTTTCTTCCCTTATTCCTTCTAGCCTCTATGTTTTTTTCTCTATTGTGTGCAACCTATAAGCTTCTTTGGTTGTCTTTCTTTGGTGGTTTTTATTCTGTGGGTATGCTTCCTTGGGGAGTTAATCTATTTGGTTTTATTTTTCCTTCTTGATGTTACCCAGTGGTGTTGTTATCTTTTCAATTCAGAAAGTGGGGTTTTTTGAGGGAGTTGTTTTAAACCCTTGAAGGTTTTTGAATCCTTCAAAGTTATATGGGGCATATTTTTTCTTTGGTTCTTGGCTTCCTATTGTTGGTAGTGGATCTCTAAGGATACCAATTATGTGGTATCATTGTATGTGAGTTCCCTTTTGTTGTTGTTTTGGAGGTAGTGGTGCTTGTTGAAGGATACCTATTCTTTGAGTAAAATCCACCCCTTGGGCACTACAATTTTTTTTTTTTGCATTCACAAAATCTACCAACTTAAATTATTGAGCACTTTCCATGAAGCTTAATAGTGTTAACTTCAATACTTCTCCATTTCTATGGTGGCATCAACTCATTATTTCCAATTATATTCTTGAAAAAAAGAGTGGTAAGGTCCCAAGTGATGTAATGACAGGTTGGTAAATCAAAATACAACCACAATTTGATGCAACTCAATCCAATCTTCTTTCCATACAACTCTCTACTTCTTCAATTCTTCACTATTCAACCTAGTTTACTTATAGGTCAGTAGATTGACGTTTTCCTAAATATCTTTTAGAGAAGGCCTTTAGACTTGAAAATACACACCATTTTAGACCCCCATTTTTCTCTCACAAAACATATCACAAAGACTCAATTAACCTCTTTGGACCAACCACACAAAAACCAGGTTTCTTCACTTTTTAAGCCCCTAATTAGGTCTATTTTCCAAAGGAAGTCTTGACTAAACCTTCTAACAAGCCCAAGTAACCATTGAAAGAAATTTTTATAGTCTCAAAAACCACCTAATCTCCAATCTCTCAAAACTAGAATACCCCTTAAGGCACTAATCCACCAAACCCTAGGTTTTAGGCTTTTGTGCAAAGAACTAGGAGGGTTATTGAAAACTAATACTATAGGACTTTTCCCAAACTACCACCACTTCAATCATACTAAAATATCTTCACTTACTCAAAAACCCATCACCTAGCCTTAAAAACTTTGTTTCATCACATAATTGCCCAAATTCACCATCTTTCAACCCCAAAATCTCAAAATTGTCATCTAGGGCAATGATCCCAGACCTTCAAAGGTTCTTCCCCACCCTCACAACCTTACACAGGCCTAATTCATATATCATAGGGTCCATTACACTTAGATACAATGACTAGAATTCATGGAATGGCCCTTCAAATCAATTTAATTGACTATCAAGCCCTTAACAAGGTATATATAGACTACCACATAAAATTGTTCATACTTGCACTAATTACAATGATAAACTCTCAAACCAAAAGGAAAAATGTGGTAAATATCTATATTTAACAATTCCAACACATTTCAAGACACACCACTTATGTATGGGGCCGTACAAGCTCACATAATACTAAAATTACAATGAATTCTCTGAAAATAAGGCTTATTTGTATTGATGTCCACTTCAAAAAAAAATGGAGAGAGCTTTAAATAGATTCCTTAAACATATATAAAAATTTCCCATAAAAATCCCAACTAAAAAACCACCAAAACTTCCCCTTAAACTAACCTGACCATTGAGATTCCTCAACTTGACATTTTTTGCATTTTTTTCATCAACAACTTTTTTCAATTTTGCAACTTTTTTACCAATTTAAACCCAATGACCCCAAACCACACAATTTTTTCCTTTTACATACTAATTGGTCTATTTAGACCTTATTTAAATTAAAAATACTCAAGCACGCCCTAAAATCTCCCATTAGTCCATATTGGACAATCTTGACACAAAATAAGATTTGGTGCTCCTGCACCATACAACCAGCCTTTTAAATTTTCCAAGTCTCTTGGAAATGGTATTACAAGCTATCCACCATTAAAATTTCCATGCATCTTCCCACTTGGTAAACCTTTCCATTGAATCCAATTGTACTTCCATGCTTTGTGCTTGGGATAGTTCTTCATCTATACAAACTAATTAGTTGAATGTCCTTTAGTCTTTTCACCACCATACACTAGTGTTATAACTGCTCTAACTTTTGAACGCATGCCCTTACCAACCATTTACTAACCAATCCTCTTTTCTAACCTTGCAACATGCTCAAACCCATGCCAACCATCCTTATTGACTGCACCCTTTTCCTTTATCCCTATCCTTATACTCTCTGCCCCAAATGCTACTATATTACCAGGTTTGCAAGTCTCTGTTCTGACCACCAATGACTTCCTATCCTCCACCTTTGTTGTCATAGGACATTTCACTATCCCAACTAATATTTCATCATGCTTCATCAATTCATGTTGTGCTTCTTCAACTAACTCTGTCTTGTTCTTCCTTGGAAGTGCCTCTGTCATCACTTTGTCTTTTTTTTCCTACAAACTAACATTACTTACCATCTTCACATTCCCTTCTTTCCTTTCTCCTACTATCCTAGATTACCATTACCCACATGGATGGGTCCCTACTCATTCAATTGTTGTTATATATTAATCATAGCCAAGTTAGCACATAGAAATATTCACCTTTGTGAATCAGGTGAATGTCAACTAGTCCCTAGAAGTAGCCTAGACATCGGTCATTGGCACAATCCAATGACTACTTGTCATTAAAATATCTTAGAGGTTCACACTTGTGTGGGTCATACATAACATGAATCATAATCACAAACAATAGATACACAGGCTTATACATAGAGACCTCTAGATATGGAGTCAATTTTCATAACACATAAAAGTCACATAGAACCAACACAAGATGGGCTTTACATATATTCAAATACCAATTATAAATTTGTTAAATCCATTACTTCATTTAAATTAGTATTCAAAAGCACATTATGCGTTAAATATAATTTATTAAATTTTCTTAACTCATTCATGCCCATTTGATACCCATTTTAGCCTCAAATCGAAGTCTACTAAAGAGAGAAGGCCAACCCAATTAGGCACAACCCCAACCCTTGGAGTTGTCCCCCTAAATCCTCCCCCCTACGGACTTGAGGTCACAAGGACATCCTTCGCCCAAGGACACCTACATACTCTCTTCCAAATGGATCAAAGTAACACATAGCTCCCCTCACATAGTCTCTCAAGGATACCTACACATTTTTTTCCCATCATCAAGGTTTCATTAATGGTTTCCTTCAATTATTATCAACTGACAGTAGGTAGGAAGATGCTTAACTAATCTCACAATATAGTAAGCCTATACTAAGGAACTTTCAACTAGGTGACCATCCCTATCACACTTGACCTCCCATTGATATTGATTCTAATTCAAATTGAGCATCCTAGAATCCTTGCAATCAACTATCGAGGATATTGTGCAACATTTGGTACCCTAATGATGAAATCATATAGTTTATAACTTACTTGGTTCACTATTGAGGTTCTTCTACTCAAGGGATAAATAGATATCTTTACAAGACATACAATAGTATTTATGAGTTGGATTTATGTTATAATCATTGTCTGAATCCTACTTAAGAAAGTTGGCAACACTATATCAAGTAGACCAATATATGAAAACATAGTCCCATTAATAATTTTACTAATAATACTCTTGATCTTCTAAATTCTTTTACCTTATGGTGCAACCCCATATTCTTATGATAATATATTTAATAAAATAGATAGTTAAATCATACTCATCATTTAGTCAAAACCTAACCTTAATGGTCATTAGTAAGGTATCAGCGGTTGCTATATAGGATTTATCTCATAACTTAATCTCAACCACATTGTCAAATTAACGACAATTACCTTCTATTTGGTATACAATTACATTGAGGCTCATCAAATCTATAATGATAAATTCAATATCAAAGTTCTCGCATCTAAGAGATTTATAGACATCATGCAATCATGTAAAATATTTACCATGTCATCAATGGATTATCAAAAATACCAAGATTCAACATTAAAAATATGTTTAGTAAAATATGGTCTCAGTGCTACTAAACAAAGTCACCCTTGCAATTATTATGCAACCAAGTGTCAAGGCTCATATTGATTATATATGATTCTTAGTTCATATCATAAGGTTATCTTGAGCTACTAAATATATGATCTAGGACTCTTTGTCATATTATTTATTTTAAAGTTCAAACATAAAGTATCTAAATAATTAACTCTTGAGAATATTGATTTCTTAGTTAAAGGATATAAATAAATATTCCAAAGCATCCTATAAGTTCATTTTCATGACCCAAAGGTTAGGATGATTATTTAACAAGAAATTCTATATGTTTGCAAAAATCATACTTGTCATTACACCAAGATGGTATGTCATAGTGAAAATGTAAACATGCGTGATAAACTTGAACACTGGATAGTGCTAGATAAATATTTAAATCAGCATTGACCTATTAAGGTCTCAATATTTTATAATGACTATGACTTTACTCAAAATCCATTCTTACTAATCTCCCCTCATATAATACATGCCCAATTTTATACAAGGTCTATATAGATGTTGTTGGTTCCCGAAATTGTAGCTTGTTAATCCTAAGGGAATGCTAGGTCCTGTGATCAGATTCAACAAGGTTTTGGCCAACGTACAGAGTGAACCTATATGGTTTACAACTCCCTGTACTTTAGGCTCTACTAGACCTAAGTGGGTGAACCTTACTAACTTGAGAAGATTTAAGAACTAGGCGTGTTGACTCAGTTGATCTATTTCTTATGGCATGTAGGTGTGAAATAGATGCAAGAATTATATCTATTAATCCTATTGATATTGAGAGTTTGAATATGAGAATAAAGTTTATATGAAATGTTGTTTTGATATAAATAAGATCAACACACAATCCTATTGGGTGAATGGAGTTGAATGTGTACGATGGACTAATGGAGTCTGATGTGTAAGGAGGGTGAATCTATGTTTCAGCTTAACTCTAACTTGTTGGAAACTTGAAATGTTTTTAGCTTGTACAAACATGCAAGTTTTTCAATCATTGTACTCTTCTTATTGATCCCGATGTTATATTCCCAAATTATTGTGATATTATGAAAGGATTTTAATTCTTGACTTGAGGGAAACCAATTAAAATAATCAACTTAAAATAATTTTAAGCTTGAGTAGGAACTAATTAAAATGAATTACTTGAAAGAGTTTTAATTCACTCCAATTAGAAACCAATCAAGAAAATCACACAACAGCAAGTGTGTACTAAATTTTTTTATTAATTTGAATAATAAGGGAAAACCACTTTGGAGACAACATAATAACATATGAAATTTAACTTCGACAGAACAGTTGAACACTAAAAATGAATCACCAAATATGAGCAATCTTCTCCATTAATGTGACTTCAGAATTGATACATTAATAGCAAAAGTATTTTAGATATCATGAAATGTGAATGCTAATGAGTGGAATGGTGATAAACAATATGATGATGGATTACTAAGTATTTTCTAATAATGATCAAAAGAAGGCCTTGGTTTCCCCTTTTATATGGGAAGAAAACAAGCTTCAGGCCTTTTACAAAAAGGTGTGTCTTTTCACAAATTTTATCCTAGCTAATTGTATCTGATTAAAACATAAATAAATGATTAGAAAACTACAACATATCATAACACTTGCTTTATTATTCAACGTAGATGAACCTATTACCTCTCAGGATCTGGCAAGGTTCTCCTCCCCTTGATGAAGCGTTTGATTGTTCAATTTCCTTCAACTTGATGCCTATCCCTTTTCATTTGAAGCAATTCTAGTAATGAACAAATTTATTGCTAACACATGATTGATATAGTCTTTCTTGATATGAGTATCATTATTTATGATTATGTCTTCCATATTGTATTCCATATGTGTTATTCCTTCGAGTTGTTTATGAGTATTCTCCATCATCATTTCTTCATCATTAACTAGATCAAGTGCCTATGGTAACAATTAAGCCAATTCAGCTTTCCAATGATCTTGCTCTTTAATTTCTCCATGCTCATCGAAGAATACAGGAAATGGGATATCCAATGGTTGATCAAAATCATCGAGTTCCTTCTTAATCCTAGCATAAAACTACTTATGTTGATTGATCAACTCATTATATTTTTGGAGGACTAGTCCACTAATAATCTCCTCATTAATTAGTTCCTTTTTCTTTTCTTCCATGTGTTCTTGTAATTTCTTATGTTCATGGAAAGAAGAGTGCACCTTTACAAAGAGTTCCCAATATTGGTTAGCTTGCCTCATCACCTTTTCAAATCTCTTCATGATTATTTTAGACACAACTTCAAACTTAGTGGTTTTTACCTTCTCTAATTCATTGCATTGATTTTGATCCTTTTCATGGAAATATTTCTAATATAAGACATCTTCCATGGCATCTAACACTCTCTTATCATGATCCACCAATGGAGAGTACAACTCTAATGAAGAGGAAGAAAGCAATTGATCTCTATAACTAGTTGCTTCTCTTTTTAGCTTCTTATTCTCCCTTTATTAATTTCTAAACTTGTGCCTTGTTGATTTTTGCAACATTTATGTTCAATTTTTTTGTTTCCATGGGATCAGTATCTCCCACTCTATGTACCAAAAATTTCCCAAACATTTGGTTTGGATTACTGATAATAGCAGGCCTCTTCTCTTGGGGATACAAGGCCCAAATCAACAAGGTGGCCTCATCTAGGTTATACTCTGATCCATAGTACATTTTATCACCTACCTCCTCTATCAAATTCCATGTCTTATCCCCTCTTCTTCTGAAGCTATCAAATACTATGGAAGAACTAATGTCCCACCCTAGTAAGAGAAAAACCCCAACTTCTTGTAGTAGTTTCCTTCATCTCATAGGGGTAATAGTCTCTAACTCCTGATCCACTTCCTTTCTCAATTCTTCCAAGGCATTTGATTCTTTCCTAGGGGTGATATTTTTCATCCTCTCTCTTAGCATCCTTCCCTTATGTTCATAGAAAAAATCACTATCAGAAAAAAAATTTGGTCGGCTCAGAATCTCACATCATTAGAGAGTTCATTTGATGTCTCAAATTTCATGATGCTTCTCTCAAGCAGAGGCTTATATTATGTCACAACTAGCACACTTAGCTTCCTAACTTCATCCTCTTCTTCAATAATGGGAGTGTCCATAGAGAAGCTCAGTTCAGGGGTAGACTGTGAAGGGATGTAACTAAGAGGCTCTATCTCTTTGGCCTGTGTTCTAGAATAGGTTGCTACATGTGTTTCAAAAACTATGGGAGGTACATATTTAGTCAGCTCCTGTTCATGTGTAATCAACTATTACACTCTTTCTAAGGGGTCCTATACATCGTGGTATGCTCATGTATATAGGGGATTATTTTCCTTCCTCCATGCCTAAGCTATCATAATTTTGTTATATGCAACTATCCTCTATGTTGTTAAGGTTTCATCACAATTTTGAATTACATCATTAACAAAATAATGATGCTCATACCTACATAGTTTTTGTGATAGCTTTACATGATTGATGAAGCCTTCTAGATCAAATTTCTTCCTTTCATTTTCTATTGGAAATTTGTAATGTGCCAACTTGTCAATTTCTTCATACCCCTTGTCAGAAACAACTGCGAAGTCTCCAAAATATAAAGTGCTAGGCATAAGTGACTATTTACTCTATCTTGTAAGATGCATAGCATGTGACTTAGAAAATTTCCATATGATTTCTAGATATACAACCCTATCAAGAACCGTTCTTGGTAGAAAAAATGGTGCTCCTTGAAAACCATACATTCTTATCACAGTGTAGTCAACAAATGTGTATACTAGTCACCACAATTATGGTTCACCCTCTTTCTAGGGTTCCTCTCTTTTGGTCTAAGAAATCTCTACACTTTATGGGATAATTTTTAATCACATGGGTAACCCAATAATCGATACAAGGGTTTAACAAAATATTCTTCAAAGTATAGATAATGATACTTTTCATATCTACTATCCTAGATTGATGTCCACATCTGTATTGGCCTAAAATTCCCATCTTCATCTGTCTTTTATTCTTATTTTTTCTCCCCAAAGTCCCTTAGCTTGACCTTCATATAAGATTAGATGCATAAACAAAGAATAGTGTTTGAAATTGATTGCATCACTATTATTTTTTATTCTTTCAAGGGCTCTATTTAATGTATTGGCTAAGTACTTTGCATAATCAAATGTCCTATAATCTTGATTTTGTATGTCTTCTGCCAAAACCATAGGAGCTATCGATATGAGGGTAGGAACTTCCACTCCTAATAATTGCTTGACAGAATAATAGGTGTATTGAAAGTATTGTTCAAATAAATCTATATGAAAGAGAGGTTGTTCATAACTACAAAACCTGTTGAGTTGATTTCCCACTTCCATTAGTCTATGCAATGGAAATTTCCACCTCTTATAACTATTATCCATGGTGTGGTACTCTATCAAGAGATATCTTATAATGAATGGTTGGTTCATACTATAATCTAATTGAAAGACAATGAAAATGAAATCTTTGGAAATGATGATAAAGTCAGACCCATTCTTCAACTAAATTGGTCATGTTTTGGCGTTGTATCTAGCAACCAACACCTTAATCAATTCCACATTAATAAATAAATTAGTTACAACCAGTTTACCTAATTTCATTCTCCATGGGTTACACACGGGTTGGAACCTATGTTGTTTTCTATAATGATAGATAAACAAATCATACCCTCTTTGTGGTGTCCTGATATCACCCAAACCCTTGTGTTTATCCCATAGTTTGTTAGTTGTAGGATTCAATTGTGCACTTCTTTTGGACCTTGTTCCCGACCTAGGACATTGGTCAATTAAGTCTTGATTCAGAGGTATGGCTTCTATTTTTTTCTTTTTTTCTTTTGGTATTTTTGAGGTTCCTTCCATAATTTAAACCCTGGTTATTCTTTGAAATTTACTTGCCTTCAAAAAAAATTCTTAGCTCAAGATTTGTGTACTTGTATCAAATTTTCTTGCTCTGAGCTCCTGACTATGCAACAATGTTGTATCCCTGGTTTGTCTCCATTGCTCCCACTCTCTGTGCATTTCTTATATTTTGAAGATCAAAATGAGATCAATATTTTAGCTCTAGTTCATAAATGGCACACCTTCTAGCTTTCTTGTCAAGTTGGTCATTAAATTTTGAATATCTCTATGATATCTTTGTGTGTCACATCAGTAGGAAGGTAATCATTATTGTTGTATCGACAAGATGATAAATCTACTCCCTTCGATATCCATCTTTCTCATTGATGAACCTTTT
This sequence comes from Sequoia sempervirens, assembly GCA_007258455.2. Lineage (NCBI taxonomy): Eukaryota > Viridiplantae > Streptophyta > Pinopsida > Cupressales > Cupressaceae > Sequoia > Sequoia sempervirens. The sequence goes on from VDFB02168118.1 coordinate 109,598,147, forward strand.
TTCTTTACTTTCCTTTCAGAGTATCGGCGGGACACTGAATAATCTCTCTGATACACTTTGGTCCCTCTGATATCCTTTCTTAGACCTTATACTTGATTACTGTAAATGAAATTTTCCTCTTTTATGTCATCAAGTCATTAAGCGTACCTTTGGTTATGTCCCACTGATAATCATCACTCCCTTCGATGTTCTTATCTTTGGTACCTTCATCGTCATATCAGAGGGACATGCTCTCATGTCAGCTTGATAACCTTATGTATCCCCAATAGCTCTTTCCATTGAATATTTGGTAACTAATAATAGAATAAATCTCCCTTTTATATTTAAAAATTTCTTCATTGTGTCATGTGTTTCAGCATATTAGTGGGACACCATTTCTTCTCTCTTTGATATGCTCAAGTGTCTCTAATATATATTTTTTTGACTATTAGGGGGACAATGATTTGTGTCTTGCTAATGTATGTCACTCACCCCGATATGTTTATATTAATTTTCTTCATCGATCTATCGGTAGGAACATGTTAGAAGTCTGCCCAATATAATGTTGTTACATCGATGGCATATGTATATTGACTTGCTTTATCATCTCATCGAGGAGACCATGATGGGATTCCATTTGATGTGGTATTGTCTCTTCGATGCTTCTTAATGATTCAAATGGTATATGTTGTCTAAGTGATACTTAAGAGAGGGTGGTGATTTTTAAGAGGATTTGTCTAAAGGAATAAATGGACATATTAGACTTTGGATTATTTACAAAAGGTGGTTCTAGCTGCTGTGTAATATGAATTATTTTATGGATCTTGTCACACAAATTTTTGCATTTCATGTTAAGCACAATGCAAAACCAAAGATAGTGGATCTTTTGACGAGGATAAAAATGTGAATGGGATAGTGAAGACTAGTGAAAATTGAGATGATTTTTTTAGCTCTAACAGATGTCATGAATACTAAGCACATTAATCCCATGATCTAAAATATAGATAAACATAACTAGATTGAAATGGGTAGTAAAGTTGATATGATAGCCATAATAAATAAAATTCACAAACACCTACATATTCTACATATTTACAACTAAGAGGGAAAAGTAAATGTTTTTGTTGTTCAACATGTTGCATCCTGCATGGGGATACAAATATAACTTCTAGTTATTGCTATTAAAGGAAAATACCAAGCAAACCTTAGCATGTTACAAGTCTGAAGGATCATGGCAAATGATTTCAGTCAGAAATATTATTGTAGTTATCATTTAGTATTATATCATAGTCTCCCCTAAATTCTTACATGATAGCTATAAGAGAAGATATACCAAACCTAATGCTATTTTAAAGATGTTTATACTTAGCTTTAATGATGGAAAAGAAGATAGCTATGATTCGGGTGCTGAAATTTGTAGTCCTTTCTCTTGGTGCTTCTAATTTCATGTTATTCCTCCAATGCCTCTTCATAGTTCTAAGAATTCCTCTTTCCAACATTCTTGTAGCTTTAGCTCCAGAAATTTGATCTTCTTGTGTCTTCACACCTCCTAGGCCAACCTTTATATTTTGTTGGATGTCAATATCCTATTCAAAAACTCTCATCATGGCATAGGTAGGGACAATGTGGGAAATGGTTGTTGAATTTGATTTCACACCTGCCAATTTCTTTTGCTCAATAGTTTCTAAAGCCTTTTCAACAAATCATTTTTAATTTGTTTATATCCTATGATCAAGGTAGTCCCCAGAGACCACGTTTCTTTAAGGGATTTTATCTTCCTTCATGCCTTATTTCAACTCTCATTTCTTCCCTTTTTACATATAAAAAAATAAAAAACAAAAACAAAAACAAAAGTAAAAAAAAAACTATTTACAAAAATAAGATATTTACACACTTACATCAAGAATGGGCAACCAATACTAAGCTTGAAAGTAATGCTTCAAGAATTTTCCATTGATAGGTAATGGAACATCCTCTCTAATTAAAGTTTTAAGCCTATAAATGTTATCACCTAAATTTTTCAAATACCCGCTAAGGGCCAATCCATAACTTGTCAAACTTACCATGTTCACCCTTATGCTCATGGGCTTTGTCCCAATACAGGACTAAATCAGATATTCTAAAAAATTTCAATCTAGCCCCTTTGTCAAACCACCATTTTACCACAACTTGATGCCTAGCAAAATTATCTATAGCTCAAGTACATTTTTCATCTAAATGCACTAGTTGCAACAACCGAGCTTAAGTCTAATCATCTAATCTAATGTATTCCTAGGAAAATTACCAAGTAGGGATTTTCAGATTTATAGGAAATATAGGATCTATCCCATAGACTAAGTATTAAGGAAAATTTCCTAATGTGGATTTCATCCTAGTGTGATCTACCCAAAGGAAAATTTTCAATAGAGAATTCCATTCTCTAGGATTCTTTTCAATTAATCTCCTAATGATCTCCAACAGGTTCTCATTTGATGATTCTACTAATCCATTTCCCTATGGGTAATAGTTAGATGAAAATTTTAATGGTCTATTATATTTAAATGGCCAATTAGAAAATTTTAATGAGGAAAAATTAGGGCCATTATCACATACATGGCATATGGTATTCCAAACCTAGTAATAACATTTTCCTCTAAGAACTTGATTACCACCTCTGAGGTGCATTGTTTATTGTGGCATGCTTTAGTCCATTAGGTACAATAATTGATGGTAGTTAGCACAAATTTGTGGCCCAGAGACAATGGAGGATTAATTGTATCGATGAAGTCTAATCCCCTTTGCAAGAAAGGGAACATCTCCATCATTGTTTGCAATGATTGAGCATTAAATCTTCCTTTATCCATAGTAGTTTGACATATGTAATAGTGCTTTACATGCTCATATGTGTCTTTGAAAATAGTTGGCCAGTAATAACTGGCTCTCAAGATGAGGGGTAGTAGCTAAAGGTGCTACGTGAGTTGTACCAAAATTTTCATGTAATTCCTACAACATATCACTCGCTTCTATCTTATTCAAACATCTTAAGTAAATTCCTTCATGATTTTTCTTGAACTAAACCCATCCTTTAATCATATAACTCTGGGCTTTAATCTTCAGGGCTCTTCTTTGATTTCTTTGCATATGATTAGGGAATTTTTTTCTAATCAAATAGTACCATACATCTAAATACCAATCATCTTGGTCTTCTATGTCCAGAGTATACTATTGGCTAGAGATTTGTGGATCAATCTCAACAATGGACTTAACTAAGGCTTGCGTACGAACCAAATTCATGGGTATAATCTTTAAATCAAATTCTTGCAAAATTGTAAGCCATCTAGCTCTTTTTCTTCGAGCTCACTTTCAATTAATAGCATTTTTATTGCAATATCAGGGAGAATAGCCTTAACTATACTTCTAAGAATGTAGTGTCAAAATTTTAATATTGCCTTAACCAAAGCAAAGGCTTGTTTTTTCGATATCCATGTATCTTATCTCTACCTCTTTAAAGGGAGCACTCTTGAAAGAAATTGGCTTTTCTTCTTTATTCTTGCCCCATTGTGTCAATGTTGTTGTAAATGTATGACCAAAAGAAAAGAGTAAATATAAAAATGTTTAATGTAATTCAAACTTACCAACTAATGAGTCCAGTTATGGCTCAATTTTGATAGATTTTATTATCCACTTGTTGTTGATTGTCATAGAATTTGATACTTGGATGTTGACATTTTTATATTATTTCCTAAAAACCATAGGCATTGGGAATATGCTTATTTTTGTAACCTTTAATGACATTAACATGTTATGTGAACTATCTATGTTAATTTACATGTGGATTAATGAATGGTACTTTAAGATAGTTATAGATATGTAATTTTTGTACGTACTAATGTTGTCATGCAGATATAATTTGAGCCTATAAATTTGAGGAAGATTCTACCAACTGGTCATTCTCCATAGAGGTCAAAAAGGTGATCATTCAAAGGTCAAAAGGGGAAAACTCTCAATGGAGGGAGATTCCTAGTTAATATTGAAAGTTGTAACTACCTTGTAAATGGTCTTAATAGTTCATTGAGTGAAATAGGAGCTTTTTCTATGCTATATCTGCATTAAGTCAAATCGGTTTGACCAAATTCCATGCATGTATAACCTTCTTTCCACTTTCTATACTTTCCATAAAGTGGCATCTTCCTAATCTATTGGAGTTGACTGCCTTGCTAGGTAGTTAGTTAGCAGCTTTTCCTTCTATAAATAAGACTTGGATGCTCCTTCTCGGGAGGTTGATTGATCTGGTGTTGTACTTTTATTCTTATTTTTTTAGTAATATAGTTATGTTACTTTATTGTACTCATTCTTTCCAATGAATAAAATGAAGTTATAAAATCATTGCATTTGAGTTTGTCTTAAGGGATACTCATCCAAGGCTGCCCACTTGGTGAGCATTCCATCCTTTAGCTTAGTTGTTACTTTTCTATACAACAAATAGTTACAAATCTGGCAACTGTCTATTCCTGTAGCCACTAGGATTCCATTTTGTGACTATTCCTACAGACAGAGTAGTTTCCTATCTGTTTTCTCAAATTTTCATGTTTTTCATGCACTTCAGTTTAGCATAGTTGTTGGTTGATATTCAATGCTTATGTTACTTCTTTCTAAGTAATTTACTTTCAACATTATGCCTTTCTTAGTTGTAGGATGAATATGGCTACTATGGATTCCTAGTGCACATACTATGCTGACCCACTTCAAGTCTACATCCATGGATTAACAATTAAATGAACCTTCATGATGATTAGATAGCTATTCAAGTAAGATGTCCAATCTTTGAATCACAACTTTAAGCGATTAGTTGTTAAGTCATTGTAGGAGGCCAAGATTTTTGGCACCATTGTCGGGGATGGTGTCAAACTAGGGAGTTATTTGGAGTCATTGATAGTTTCTTTCTTGTTGTAGTATTTCTAAGATTTGTTCTTAGTATACCCTTCATTTAGGAAGTAATGATCCCCATATTCTTTCACCAATTCCTTGTGTGAGTTGGCTAATACTAAGTTGATACCACATGCATAGAGGAAGGAGAAGAGATGCTTATGGGAGATTCCTTCCTAATGATCCTAATCTATTTTAGCTAGAAGAGCTTCCAAATCTACTAGGAGAAGAAGAAGAAGAGTCACACCCTTTTGCTGATATATTTCCCAATTTGAGCAGTTCTAAAACTTCCTTTGAGGATAAAAATCCACTTGAGAACTCATTTTCTTTGGAATTCCATCAGGGACGCATGGATGATGCAAATGGAAACAGACCTAACTAGCTAGCTTTTATATTTTCCATTGCTCATCAGAATGAAGTTGACAACCTCAAAAATATCCCCACTTTAGTCCTTCCTAAGTTCTATGGACTTGTCATAGAAGACCCTAATACTTTTTTGTTTGAGTTTGATATCCTCTGTAGAAGCTATAGCTACACCATTGATGCTCATAGGCTTAAGCTATTTCCTACCACCTTGAAAGAGATTGCATTAAGATGGTTTATGAGCCTAGAAAAAAATACTATGGAGACTTGGGATGACATGAAGAAAAAGTTCCTTGAGAAGTACAAGGAATATTGTAGGGGCAATGACATGAGAGGAGATGACATCTTTAGGATACAGTAGAAGGAAGATGAGAGTTTGTAGGATTAAATTTCAAGGTTTCTATTTTTCCTATAGAAATATTCACATCATACACTCAATGAAGAATCACAAAAGTTCTTCTTCCTTAGATGGATTAATAAGAGCTACACCGATGCTTTGGACCTGATGGGAAGAGGAGATATCACCCAAGTCCCTTGGGATGATATCAAGAAGATATGTGAGAACTATTCTAGGGAAGCTTCAGAGAAGGGAAGAGGTTACCAATCCTCTATGGGTAAATCATCCACCAATGGAATTTCAAGGATGGAGATTACTCACTTGTTGACAGACTTTAAAAAAGACATTATAAACAATCTGGCTACTCAACTAGATACACTTCAATCTAAAAAGAAACATGAGGAGGAAGAGGCAATGTTAGTAGAGTATTGCTCTCATTGCAGACAAAAGAAGAACTGTGGATGGGAGATGGTAGCTAACATTGAGAATAAGTAGATCCCACCCAAGTGCAATCCAATCCAAGGTGAAGATGATCACTAGTCTACTACATTGCACAAAGGAGACCATGGGATCCAAGACAAGGTATGCCACTGGATCCATTATCCTTTGTTGGGACTTATTTTATTTTTTATGCATTTGGTAATCAATGGCAACCCTCATATCCATCCAAATATGGAGGATACCCACCAAAACCTTGGAATAAACCTCCAAATACTTGGCCCAATCACCAAAAATATCCACCTAAGTGGCAGCAACCTCAAGGGAACTGTTTCAGGGAAGTTGGCAACCACTTCTAGGAAACTAGTAACAAACATCTCAATGGAGGGGAGGACAACAATGGCCAAACTAGACAACTAGTTACATGCAACCACCTTCTCAGCCCCAACAACCTGCTATAATGCCTCCTCCTACTAGCTCAAGTTCAAACACACCTAGACCTACTCAACTACTAGCTCAGCCCACACCTAACCCAAATAACAAATCACAACAACAACCAGTCTATTCTACTGATTCAAATCAATTTCCTACATATGTTGTGAGTGTAAGTGACATCCACTTGCATTCAAGAACCATTTTACAATCCCCTTCCACCCCTATCATCATAGAGCTTCATGTGGAAGAAGAGGAACCTCAAAATCCATCTAAAACACCTACTCATCCAAGTGTGTCCACCAATCCTAAACTAGTTATACAATTTGATCTAGAACCACCATTTCCTTGGAGGTTGAAAATTGTTAAACAAAAGGAAGAGGAGGAAACAACCTTTGAAATTCTAGATTAGTTGAAACATATATGTGTCAAGATACCTTTATTTTAGGCCATAAAAGATGCTCCCGTATATGGCAAAGCAATTAAGGAAACATGCCTCAAGTAGCTAGGTATGAAGAAGAAAGACCCCACTATAGTTCATGTGGTGGGATAGTTGGCTGACATCATGCTTGGGAAAGTGACTGTACCCAAATACAATGACCCACATAGTCCTATGGTAGGAGTTGTTACAAATGGGACCTAAATAAAGAATGCTTTGATTGATTTAGGAGCAGAAATAAATGTGATGACCATGGATATCTTGCAGCAACTAAATATTGCAAGCATGAGACCTACTCCTACTAACCTATAGCTTGTTGATAGTTCCACTGTTAAAATTGATGGTATAGTAGAGGATCTTGTGGTAACTCTAGACTCATGGAAGTACCCAACATATTTCATGATTCTTTCTCCTAAAGCTACACTAGGCTGGTATCCCATTATTCTGGGAAGGCCATGGTTAGCAACAATAGATGCCTATATTGGATGTTGGTCAAGAGACATGACCATTTATGATAGGAAGAGCACCAAATATATTGTTCTCTACCCTCCTGCCCAGTCATCCCATGATATGGAAAACCCCATATGGCCACATGTTGGTGAAGAGGTTGAGGAAGTCAATTTTGTGGCACAACTTATGATGTTAGCTAGAAGTCCTTTCCTATAGATATAGGAAGAGGACATATTATCCAATATAATTCAGAAGAACTATGAGACATATGAGGAATTACCTGATTCTACATCTAATTCTGTTGGACCACTACAGACACTTCTACCTGCTCCTACAACTAAACTTCCTACAGCAATAGGTATGTCTCATACATTGCTGCCACTTGAGCTCAAAATGCCAAGAATTAGTGAAATGGCTATGGTAGAGTTAACCACACAAGTGCAAGTGTCAGAAGGGATGTATTTGAACATTAATAACAAGCTTACTCGGGAGTGGCAATTTTCCCTGACTGACTTGTTAAAGAAGTATCAATCTTTATTTGCATGGGATTACCATGACATGAAAGGATTGGATCCTAAACTCTATACACATAGGATTTACATCAAGAAGATTGCACACAAGTAAGGAAGCTACAAAGTAGGATCAATCCTACATTAAGGGAAATTGATTGCACACAAGTAAGGAAGCTACAAAGTAGGATCAATCCTACATTAAGGGAAGTTATTGGATGCAAGCTTCATCTACCCTATTTCAAACAACCAATGGGTATCTCCTTTGGTGATTTTACCTAAGAAGGGAGGAAAATGGAGAGTTTGCATTGACTACAGGAATCTTAACTCTGCCACCAAAAGGGATTATTTTCCCCTTCCTTTCACAAATCAAGTTTTGGATTCACTTGTAGGAAATAAGTACTTTTCTTTCTTGGATGGATTCAGTGGGTATAATCAGATGCAAATTGCACCTGAAGACTAGGAGAAGACCACCTTTACTTGTCCATGGGGGACTTATTCCTATTCAATTCTTCCATTTTGTCTCTGCAATGCACCTACAACTTTCTAGAGAGCAATTATTAGTATCTTCTCAGACATTTCACATGAATGCATGGAAATCTACATGGATGATTTCACCACCTATGGTGTATATTTTGATGAAGCATTAGAGAACCTAAAAAAGGTTTTGCAAATATGTGAAGACCATAATCTCTCATTAAACAATGAAAAGTGCTTCATGATGATGTAGGAAGGTGTAGTCCTTGGCCACTACATCTCTCAAAAAGGAATTCAACTAGATCCTACAAAGATTGAGGTGATCACTAATCTACCTATACCTGCAAAGAAAAAAGATGTCAAATGTTTTTTGGGACATGCAGGCTACTATAGTAATTTCATCAAATATTTTAGCAAAATAGTAGCACCTTTGTACAATCTCCTAACTAAAGATGTTGAGTTCCAATGGACAAAGGACTATGGCAAGGAATTCTCTTATTTGAAAGTAGCTTTAACTCATCCTCTTGTACTGAAAGGTCCCAATTGGGAGCTTCCCTTTCATATTCATACAGATGCATCATACTATGCTATAGTATTTTTCTTGGGATAGAAAGGAGCAATTGAAAATACTATTTATTTTGTCAGCAAAAACCTACAAGGAGCTGAATTTAATTATACAATGATATAAAAAGAAATGTTGGTAGTGATCTATACCCTTAACAAATTTAGGAACTACATAACATGCTATTATATCTTTGTGCACACATACCATGCAGCCATTAGGTACCTCATGAATAAGCCCCCGATTTCAAGTAGGATAGCAAGATGGTTGTTGTTGATAGGAGTTTGACATAACCATCATTAATAAACCAGGGAAGGCCAATGTTGTAGCAGATTTTATTTCTAGACTAAATACCTCAGAAGATACTCAAGTCATTGATGACTCTTTCCCTAATGAGCATTTATTTTCTATCAGTGTGCATACACCTTGGTATACTGACATAGCTAATTACCTAGTCACATGGAGAGTTCCTTCTCGTTTCTCTCCAAAAGAGAGAAGGGTGCTCATTGAAAAATCTTTTCCCTTCTCATGGACTGCAAGATGTTTGATCTACAGGGGACCAGACCATGTCATGAGGAGATGTGTGAGGGAAGATGAGACATATGATAAATTTCATGCATGTCACAATGAACCCTGTGGAGGGTATTTTGCAGCCAAGAGGATAGCCATGAAGATTCTGAACATAGGATATTACTGACACACACTCCACAAGGATGTAGGGAAATATACAAGGAAGTGTGATAGATGCTAGAGGATGGGCTGACCAACCAAATCTGATGAGATGCCCCTTTACCCTTAGATAGTAATTACTCCATTTGATAAATGGGGATTGGATTTTGTAGGACCCATTGACCCTCCATCAAATGGTAAATCCCATATCTTAGTTTGCACTAATTGTGTAACCAAGTGGGTTGAAGTTAAAGCAATGAAACATGCAAGAGATAATAAGGTTGTATAATTTATTTATGAGGAAATTTTCACATAATATGGGGTTCCAAGAGAGATAGTGACTAATCAAGGGGCACAATTTACATCAACCCTTGTTACAACACTGGTCAATGAATACAACATAAGGCAGATGAAGTCTACTCCTTATCACCCTGAGGCCAATGGCCAAGTTGAGGTGACCAATAGGGAAATTGAAGCTATCTTGACCAAAATAGTGGCTATTCATAGAAAAGACTAGAAAAATAGGCTACCAGAAGTTATCTGGGCCTATATAACCAGCTAGAAGACAACCACTAGTTTTACTCCTTTTGAGTTGTTGTATGGAAAGATAGCTTTGATTCCCATTGAATTCGAGCATAAGACTCTTAAGAGTGCACTAGACTGAATAATTTGGATGAGATGAGAATGATAGCCTTGCATCACATAGAGGTAGTGCAGAATCATAGAATAAAGTGGCATGATAAATTCATAAAGGACAAGAAATTCCAGCTAGGAGACTGGGCACTCCTTTATGACTCCAGATATCAAGATAATGTTGGTAAGTTGCAAACAAGGTAGCTAGGACCATATGAGGTTATTGAAGTCTTCTCCAATGGTGTTGTTTAGCTCATTACCATTGATTATGTCAGATTTAAGTTGCTAGTCAATGGTCATTGCCTCAAGTTGTATCACAAGCCAACTTCCAAGGAGGAATTCATGCAGCAATTCCCTCAGCATGCAACACTCAAACTTCTTGTAGCTGAAGGAAGTAGACCTAGTAGCCCTCCCTCTAGCTAACCAAAGTATGTAAATTGTCATAATAAAGACTTCCACTTTCGTGGGAATCCACTTCTTCATTGATCCACCCATCTGCTCATCCATTTCCACCTTTCTCTCTCTTCCATCACGTTGCCATCACTTCACTTCATTCCACTTCACCTCATTCCATATCCACTTTCATTAATTGATCAACTAACTTCTTAAAAGGTGATCAATACTTCCTCAATATTCTTTGCAATAGATATTCCTAGAATTTAGGTATGTGTGCATCAATTTGTTACATCTTAGTTACCTTTTAGTAAATTTATTTAATTCTTGTGCATTAATGCAGATGTTCTCCATAGCATGTAATTATCCCCAACCCTATCAAATTGTCATTACCACCTTGCATGTGAGGACACATTCTCAAATTTAGGTTGGGGGGGAGTGTGAATAACATGTCCATGTGTCAATCCATGTTGGCCCATGTTAGAAAAATTTAAATTGAGCTAATTTGAATTCAGAGTGAGGCAATGACTCACATGTGTGAGATGACACCAACTTTCACCATTTTTCTTGATTGCATTCTTCATTTATTATTCCTTACTACCTTTGTTGTCTCACTCATAATCCTAAGTTTCCAAAAGGTAAAATTCATATGACATTGGCATTGCAAATTCAGCAGTGTTGTAGGAAGGAGAAATTTGGCTTTCAGACAAGTATTGTAGGAAGGGAAACCTTGCAGAGTACATGCTTAATTTCCAATAGCTGAAAATATGGGAGGTCAATTAATTAGAAATGAATGCACCTTCCTAGGCAAAGTTTAGAAATTGAAAATGGTTAGACTATTTCCTAAATCTTAATGGTTATAATGAAGACATTGTGTTGGAATTTGTGCAGACATTTTCTGAAGGAAATGCCATGGTAAAAGGGTTGAAGGAAATAGCTACTATAGAAAAAATTATAGAAGTGATAGGGTTGCCTATCGATGGTGAACATTACCCTACTACCAGAGATGCAAGGTCAGCTAGGGCTGAATTTACTAAACCTAGTGATCCACCATTGGATGTGGACAAGCAAGGTATTAAGATAACCTTTCTACCAAAGCCATAGAGGCAAGAAGTTGTCCACATTGTGAAGTATATTACTTGTGAAGGCCGCCAGTTGAACCTACATTCTTTGCACTTCAAAATTTTGAATCATATGAGGCAAGGGTGAAGAATGAATGTGCCAAATATGTTATATCATCTTCTTTCAATCATGGCAGTTGAGACCCAAAAAGGTAGGGATAATTTCATTTCCCACCATTGTCTAATCAAATTATTAGTAGAGAAATCTTTGCATGATGTGTATGATATGACTTGGGAGGAATTTTTAAATATTGATCAATTTAGACCAGAGCATTTGCGACCTAGGGTTTTTCCTCCACCTCATAGGATTAGGAGGAGAGTGAGTATGGTTGAAGCCACTCCCGGAGCCTTGACTTCTGGTGCAAGCCCTAGTGTAAACTCTCTTGTAGCTTAGAAAACTATAGAGATTAGTTCTTCTGAGATAGAACATTCAGAAAAAGATAGTTCCTTTTTAGACTCTGATGATGATGTCCCTCTTCAAACCTTAATTCAAACTAGGGCACAAAAGAAAGAGGAAAAAATGAGGAAGGGAAAAGCTAAAAATAAAATGGAATAAAAAAAAGTGCCAACCTCTAAGAAATAGAAGGTTGACATTATTCATCTTGCAGCCAAAGAAAAACATGAAATCCCTCCTAGGAAAACAAGACCAGTTAGACTAGCCATTGGTGTGTCTCCAAAGGGAAGCCCTAGGCCTAGAGAAACATCACAGGAGGACATAGAAGCCCCAATGGGGAAAGTGAACATTGAGGAAAAGGACATTTTTTAGGAACAAGAAAATATAAGGTTGGCAGAGCTTGTTACCATCATGAATAGGTTGAGAGTCAAGAGTATGATGAGAATTATGAGCTGCTACAACAAGAGCAAGAGTTCTTGCAGCAAAAGCAAGAGCCCCTGTAGCTAGAACTAGAAGAACAATCAACACCCATGCAGCCAGAATTGGGTGATCAATTAGAGTCCCTACAACTAGGGCCACATGAAGAGCAAGAATCAGTGCTAGGAAAAACTTTGGTAGGGATACATAGAACCTCTGATTTTTCATGGAACATGGTAGCCATGAACTTATGGAATGAGATACAAAAGATGGAAGAAGAATGGAGAAAGGAGAAACACAAGCTAGAGGAGGAGATTAAAAAGAAAGATGTGGATATTGAAGAAAAGAACAATGTAGTAGCCTTAGTGCCTCAAATATTAAAGTGCAGGACTCCTCCAAGAGTCTATGCTCTATATTTGAAGGAGATGAATCTTTCTTTTAAATTTTCAAGAATCATTTTAGGTTTGAATCCTTCCATTGAAACTCTTGAATTTTTCTAGGCTTATCAGATTGCTCCTCCCAAAGTGAAAAATTTGTTGTGTGAACTCTATTTGCATAATTATGTTTCTTCCCATGACCATGATTGGAATCCATTGTTGTATGTTGGGGATGTCCAATTAAGGGAATTTATGTCCTAGATACATAATGAAATTAGTTGAGGACATCATTTTAGGACTTATAGGAAAATAAAATCCAACACTCCCTTGCCCATTAGGGTTGAATCTAGAAACCTTGGAAACATTTTTCAGGAATGCGAAAAAATTTCTTTACCAACCAAGCTATAGCAGTAGGATCCTTCCTATGATAGAAACAACATACAAAGAATATGAGAAGGTAGCTAAAACCATAGGGAAATCTGTAATGGGATATCTATCACAAAGGTGGAACAATCTGACTAATGAATTAAAACAAGTTGAACCTCACTCTCTGTATAACTATGTTGCAGCATGCAAAAGAGTTGATAGATATATACATATTGGAAGGATGAAGGGACAATTTTGGCTTCCATTAAATTTTTAGCCACCTACCCTATTATGGACTGTGCCAAATTTTAGGTATTACCAGTATGATAGAGCTACAAAAAGACAAAGATGGAACAGGTTGGATAGCAAGCAAGGGTTCTATTGGGACCCTAATTCACACACTGCAATAACTAATTTGGGGAAGCTAGTAGTTGCATATTTCAGGGTATTGACTAAGCAAAAGAATTTATTAGAGGACTAACAAAATGTTAGGTTGGGGGGAGTGATGAGTCTAGTTTATGGCTCAATTTTGATAGATTTTATTATCCCTTTGTTGTTGATTGTCATAAAATTTGATACTTGGATGTTGAAATTTTCATGTTATTTCCTCAAAACCATAGGCATTGGGAATAAGCTTATTTTTGTAACCTTTAATGACATTAACATGTTATTTGAACTATCTATGTTAATTTACATGTGGATTAATGAATGTTACTTTAAGATAGTTATAGATATGAAATTGTTGTGCATACTAATGTTATCATGCAAATGTAATTTGAGCCTACAAAATTGAGGAAGATTATGCCAGCTGGTCATTCACCATAAAGGTCAAAAAGGTGATCATTCAAAGGTCAAAGAGGGAAGACTCTCAATGGAGGGAAATTCCTAGTTCAAATCGAAAGTTGTAACTGCCTTGTAAATGGTCTTAATAGTTCATTGAGTGAATATAGGAGCTATTGTTATGCTAGATCTACATTAAGGAAAATTAACTTGACTAGATTCCATGCATGCATAACCTCCTTTCCACTTTCTATGCTTTCCATAAAGTGTTGTCCCCCTAATTTGTTGGAGTTAACCATCTTGCTAGGTAGTTAGTAGTTTTTCCTTCTATAAATAAGACTTAAATGCTCCTTCTTGGGAGGTTGATTGATTTGATGTTGTACTTGTATTCTTGGTTTTTTAGTAATACAGTTATGTTACTTTATTCTACTCATGCTTTCTAATGAATAAAATGAAGTTATAAGCTCATTGCATCTAAGTTTTTCTTAAGGGATACTCATCCAAGGGAGACCACTTGGTGAGCATTCCATCCTTTAGCTTAGTTGTTACTTTTCTATTCAGCAAATAGTTACAAATCTGGAAACTATTTGTTCCTCCAACCACTAGAATTCCATTTTGTAACTATTCCTGCAGCCAAAGCAAACAAAGTAGTTTCCTGTCTATTTGTTCATATTTTCATTTCTATCATGCACTTCATCTTAGCATAGTTTTTGGTTGATATTCAATGCTTATGTTACTTCTTTCTAAGCAATTTACTTTCAACATTATGTCTTTCTTAGTTATAGGATGAATATGGCTACTATGGATTCATAGTGCACATAATGTGCTGACCCATTTCAAGTCTACATCCCTAGGTTGAAAATTAAATGAACCTTCATGATGATTAGATATCTATTCAAGTTAAATGTCCAATCTTTGAATCACAGCTTTAAGGGATTAGTTATTAAATCATTGTAGGAGGCCAACATCAACAATGGTGCTTCTACAATGGCATCTTTCATATTTTCGAAGGTGAGCATAGCCTCACTTCTCCACTCAATCTTTGTATCTTTCTTCAAGATATCATTAAGTAGTTTCACTATCTCAACGAATATGGTAATAAACTTCCAGACGAAATTGATCTTTTTGAAGTATGACTTTAATTATTTCTTACTTCCCAAGGGCTATAACTTGAGTATGGTGCCACTCTATCTGGATCTATTGAAATACCTTTTTTAGAAATAATGTGTCCCATCAACTTTCCTTCAATCACCCCAAAAATGCATTTCTTAGGATTCAATAAAACTTCGTAAGTTTCACATTTTTGTAATATTGCTCTAAGATCATGAACATGATCTCCTTTGTTCTTGGAGAACACTATGAGATCATCTATGTATATAATAATGCACTTTCCTACCAAATATTAGAAGGAATAATCCATAGCTCTTTGGAATGTGGCTCCAACATTTATTAATCCAAACAACATCCTTTTGTAAGTGAAAGTTCCTCACTTTGTAGTGAAAGAGGTCTTAAATTGTTCTTCTTTCATGACCATTACTTGGTTGTACCCAAAGAATTTTTCCAAGAAGGACATCATCTACAAACCATTAAAAATTTGTATCATTTCATCCAAAAAAGGAAAGGTGTAATTATCTTTTTCTAACACCTTGTTAATATTTTGGAAATCCACACACAATCGTATATCTCCATTCTTCTTTCTGACAAGCACTAGATTTTCCACCTAGGTAGAATGTCTGATGGGAAAAATTATTCAGGATGAGAGAAGCTTTTATACTTCCTTTTAAATCAAATGTTCCACGAGTGCATTTATAGGTAGTTGTTTCTATCAAAAATATTTTGCATCAAGCTTTAACAAAATTTTCTAAGTAATGATAGAAGTGTCATAAGTCTTCAAATATTCATATGTCCATGTTATAACTCTCCAATAATCTCTAATTTACTGAGCAATATTTCTTCATTCTTCCTCAATACATACCTTCTTTATAAACACATTCTTTGGATCTTCTTCAATATTCATATTATATAATTCAGGTTCTCCTCCATCAATTTTGAGCAGGTTTTCTACTGGACTATTTGTTCTACATCAAATAGTATTTCTAGCTCAATTATCCCTTTTGAAATAATATTATCCTTTTCTTGATCTAATTCTTCATCTTGAATTTCATCATCTCAGTGATCCATTTCTTCAATTATCTATGCTTCGAAGATACAAATGTTAGTGATGAATTCCAACATATGACAGTCATCTTCAAACACCTGGAAATTAGTAACATTATTAGAAACTGATGGCAACTGCACTAGCTCAATAGTAAACCTTCTCAAAATGGAATCATCTAATGGTTCTAGAGCACCAAAAGTAGTAGCCATAGCATTTGCTCTCTGATTGAATCTTCATGTGATGTGAGTGATGTTAAAGGCATCAAAATCTTATATCAGGTTCCACACTTGATGTCGATAACTAGACAAGCACATATAATGACAAATATATTATTTTTGAACTTGCTTGACCACCAATTCTGAGTCACCAAAAATCTTAAGAATCTTAACTTTCTTCTTGATCATGGGCATCAAATCATGGATGAGAGCTTCATACTCTGCCACATTATTAGTGCATTGAAATTGTAACCAATAGGAAACAAGAGAAGGCTTACCTTGGGGACTAATGAGCTCAACCCAACTCCAATTCCTTGTTTTGATTTTGACCCATCAAACCTAAGGGTCCAAATTTGATCCTCAGTAGCTTTGAGCTTAGCATTATTAAGAGTTGGAAAATTGATATTTTCAATCTGACTTGCCTATGTTTGATCTTCAAATGTTTTAGGCCTAGACCTGTTTAGAGTATTATTTTCTAGATAGTGCTAACTTTCATTTATGTGAATGATCTCTAAGCACATCATGCAACTACCTTCTAAATCTACAGAATTGTGTAACCTACACAAACCCTGCAATAATAAAAAAATTAGTGAATCTTTAGTTTTTATGCTCTTTCAAGATTCTTTAGCAATGTTCTTCTAGAATTTTTCTAAGAAACTATATTCTCCTTCAGAAGAATCATAATCCAATTCGACTAACATATCTATTCCAAGAGTTACCTAGTTATTCTTTTCAGCATTACACATGAAAACTTCTATTTTAACTCTGGAACTTCGAATTCCATAAACTCTTGGTTCTATATCTATGTATAGAACATAATTTTTTATTGTAATTGGTGACCATGTGTTTCATGTGTGGATCTCTCTCAATCCTAATATGATTTGGGACTCCTTTTCAAGAAAACTACATATACGAGAAGTCTATGGCCATATATTTGTTCTAAGTCTTTGACCAGTCTCTACTCAATAGTATCTCGTAAGTATCAGGTATCTCAACAACTTGAATATCAATATAATACTAAATCCAAGGATCTAATGCTAATTGCATATGAATGTTAGTTAATTCCCCGACTACATTTACCTTATTTTTGTCAAAATGAGTAAATTTGTTAGGGGAAATTTTTGGAGTTAAATGTAGAATCCAACATATGGAAAAAGGCATCATGTTGGTAGATGCTCCAAAATCTACCAAAAATTTATGAAGGTTTTTGGTAGATGCTCCAAAATCTTTCCTTTGTAAACGGCTACTTGCACATCCACCATGGGAACTATGTTTTTGTCTTTTTCCTTAATAGAGTTATCCTTCACCTGTGTTTATTTACTAAGCATGCTTTCTTTGGAAATATATTCTAATGTATTCAAGAAATATTTCTTGATCATGAGCATTTTGATTAAATTTGATAAAGAGAGGCTAAATTTTACCTTATTGATTTTTTCTCCCAAATAATTAGTCAAATTATTTTGATCAATGGATTTTACATTTCCACCTTATGAAATATTCAATGAGTTATATTGAGAGGTTACCTTAGGTAACCTTAGAGTGTTACTTGATTTATCATCTGGTGGAGTGTTAAAGTTGTTAGATGGGATTGGCATGGTCAAAGTCCCTTTGAATCTATTTCACCATTTGTGTTACTTATTAGGTTGTAGCTATGTCCTTTTAGACATTGTTGAAAAGCATGAATTTCTTCAGCTTCATCCTAAGGTTCATTTTCATCTTGATAAGGAAATATGTACATTTCTAAAGTCCCAGTCAAACTATCTCCTTCTTGTTCATAAGTATGACTCCTGATAACAACAGGTGACTCAAAACATTCATAACTTTCAAGAACTAAAGCAGAGTCATATCCCACTAGAACTTACTCATTTCCTCGGTGAGAGTCACACTAATCATTATAATATGTAGCGGCCAAAAAATATCTAATCTAGTTTTAAACTGTGGACAATCCACTTCTGAATGAGCATTTGTATTGTGGATTCGACACCAATTGTTCATCGTAAGGTCAACTAAATTTACCTTTGATGTAGATGTATCATCAAAGGGATTAGCATTATCTAATGGTGTGGACACTCCTCCATTATTTGGTTGGGTGTTCCAAGGTCTAGATGGTCTAGGAGAATTGTATGCTTGACTTTGCAAATTTGATTTTTACTCCAAGAGTAAAAACTTTGATTTATTAGTTGCATAACCTTTGTAGTTACTCTTTTAAGTTGAGTTGTGATTTCCTTAATATTTTTTGTTCTTATGAGGTTTTGAATTTTTTGTTGGAATTATGGAGCCTTACAACATGAGCATGAAGTATAGATGGATTATGTTGATTGTTCCTATATTTTCATTTTTTTCAACATGGTGACAATTGTACGAGAAGTTTACTTAGTTTACCAAAATTTGTTCTCTATCGGTAGTTTTCTTTTGTGATGAACCAGTGCATTGGTTTTTGAGTTCAAAATTCACTACAAGAAAAGATATGAATCTAATCTCTTAACCATGTTATCATGCCTAATTTAGACAGCTATATCTTAGACCTTGAGAAGTTTTGGGTTGTGAGCAGAAATTTTTCATTGATAGAGTTTAGTTCTATATTCTATTATTGTTCTCTACTCAACATATCAGTGTGGGAGACTCTGCATTTTCTTAAGGATAACATTCTAATGTTGCGGTTCTAATGGTTGTCTCTATGATGGTAGTATGATGAGAAATTTTGTAATCTCAGATCTAGAAGGTGTTTTCTTTGAGGATTGTATTTTGGTTTGAATTTTTTGTGGATTAAGTTCTAGTATTGTCCAACCTAACGTATGCAATACACTAAGGAGACTAGTTATACTTTATGGATGTTAGTCAACTTGATATAATGCACTACATGGAAAAAATGTTTTAAATCATATATCATGCTGACAAGAGTATTTTGATTATTTTGCTTTCATCTAATTAGGCTGAACTAATTGATGAATGAGATATACTTGTATATATATAAGATTTTTTGAAGAGAAAAAGAGACAGGGTGTGTGGTGTATGATGAAAAATTGTAAGGTGTTGGTACTCACATTTTCTATCAACTTGAATCCTAAAGGGCTTCCAGGCCTTATGGTCAGATTCAAGGAGAGATTTGGCCAACAAATGGGAGCTTGATGCTCTCCCCTACTTTTCAGGCTCTGTTAAACCTAGGAGGGTGATCCCAATATTGTGCTTTCAACTACTTATGTGCCTAAGTATCAAACACAAAGTGAACAAATAATTCTCCTGTAAATGCTTAACAGACACAATATTGTAAAGGTTTGGCTAACCTTCATAGCAATGTCTGAATTAAACATGAGAGATATGATTCATTAAATTCCACACACAACAACAATAAAAATGATAAGTAAATTGATTATAAATTGTGATTATCTACTCCATTATCCAACGAATGAAACATGAATAACACACTTAGATTAGTTCCTCATTCTTGGAAAAGAGTCAACTCAAACACATACATAATCTCATAACAATTTTCACACCTAACAGCATATGAAGCTCTGAAATGTTGCATTACAGTATTTCAGCATTATGTCTTAACCTTTACTTCTTACTAGCATCCTAGCACTTAGTTCAATACAAATTTATAGCCATATTCAAGCACCTTCATTAATTCTTTGAATTAATAAACAAGAATTGAGCCACACATCCATTTAAAATTGATAGAGACAAATAAGACAACATTGACTATATTATTCATAATCTGTAAAACTAATACACAAGAGAGTAAAATAGTATCAAACTTGAAACATTCAACATTATTTTTCTAGTATTGTAATCAAAATTACATAAATATTGATAGACTCAGACCCTAAAAATTGACTCTAAAATGCTCTGTATTCTCATCAAAATGTTCTTTGTGATTAATTAAAAAAAACTCTCTCAACCTCTAAAAATGAGGCAGAAAAACAACACTTAAGGAAAAAAAAACCCTAAATGGTGATCTCCCAAAGACACCTGGTACACTCAACACCATAGATCAATAACTACCTTTTCTTGTTGAATAATCTTCAACCTACTCTCGTATTCACACCTCATCATTCCTTTGCAACAAAAAAATGTTCCCTTCATTTTCCCTTCCTGAAAGAATATTCTGCTTGGTGTGAAAAAACCCTTCGCTGTAAAAAAAAATCTCCCTTTCATCTATTCATCTTTCACTTTTTGTAGCTATGTTTTTTTCTTTTACCATGAAACTTTTACATTTTTATCTCAGCAAATAAAACATTTGACTTTAAATTGAAGCCATTTAATCCTTTTTCCATTTTAAATGTGAAATCTTTTAAAAGTTTCTCTAGCAAATATAATATTTTACCCATGAATTTTCAATTTAAATGCCCAACAATAAAAGTTTTTTATTTAAAATCTTTATGAAGATTTTAAAATTAAAAATGGTTGTAGAAAGCCATTCACCTGCTTTTCACATTTTTAATTTTCACTCATCTTTAAAATAGTATCAAATGATAATGTTAAAATGAATTTCAGGCCCCACCACCATCTCACACAAGGCCTTCATTGCACATCTCCAATAGAAAAGGAGAAAAATGAGAAATATAATGGTGATGGAATAATGCAGACAAGTTCTCGTGAGAGATTTTAAAAAATCATTTATCAGGAAAATACAAATTTACCTGTGCTTTTAGCTTGCACCTCACACTTAAAATGTTTGCTTTTAAAATTTATTTGGGCCCACCATTCTTTACCCAGTTGTCCATCGTACATCGGCCATACATTATGAAAAGGTAAAATTTATTAGAGATGTGCGATAAAGGAAAAGCAATTTTACCCATCGTTAATAAAATGTGCAAGAACTGATATCAATCAGCGATGTGCGATAGAGGCAACAACTTTTCCCATCGCTGATCCAAAGTGGAAAATGTGATATTTATTGGTGATGCACAATTAGGGGAACTCTACAACTTGACCATCCTTCATGTTCAACTATTGATTTCATGAATCCTAGCAGCCATAGCCAAATAAAATGTGCAAGTTGTTTTTTGGCAATGCTGGGCATTTTTATGTTGTAGGCACCCTAAATTCATCATAAACATGCTTGAAATTTCTACCCAACTACTAGGAATGGTCATGGAATGAAATTAAAAGCTACAGTAGCAAATTTGAGCTCAAAAACACCCCCAAAAATGTGCTAGAAGGAAAAAAATGTGATTAGCATTCCTCTTTGCACAATACACACCTGAATCTGCCAAAATGCTTTAGAGGAAACCCCATGAAGATCAAGAGATGTTAAATCTTTGATGCAAATAGAAAAACCATCAAAATCTTCCCCATAATGGTGATATTACTCCATCACTCATTTAAAATGAAAACTAGACTTGAAATATGTGATGAGCAATGAGAAGCTCAGAGCATCACTCCATCACAGATTTGCAAAGGGAAAGAGCCCTCAAATCCATGATACATGATGGAGAGAACAAAACATGCTTCATCATGGATTTGATGAGTTTTTTCCCATGAAGCCATGCTCTGTTGTGACTTTGGCCAATAGAAAGAAAGAATTAAACTTGCTTTTTCTTATAAACATTTGAAATGCACTTTATACTTGCCCTAAACTCCTCTTTGCATTTTCCCAATAATTAAAATATAAGCATTTGAAATATTATTAAAAATTGTGACTTCTAATTACACCTACGACCCATTTGGAAAAAAATCACTATTGGAAATCGGGACACCTGGAGCCGAGATTTTTTGTGTGTGGCCATAATCAATTATTTAGAGAAAACTAATTTTCTCAAAATTTTCCCAACTATCAAAAATCAAGTACCTCCTTTGTAAATTGGCCCTTGGGACGTGTTTGCCACACCCGAAATGCATTAAAATAACACATCATATAACCTCCATCTTTTACAAAAATAGAACTAGAGACATTTTAGACCAAAAAAAGAAATGGGTTGCCCTTGGAATCTAAAATTTTGAAACTTTTTGGAACACCAATTTTGGCCCTATAATAGTCAATAGCACATTAACTAACCCATCCAAACTTTTCCAGGACCCACGAAACTGAACATGCAAGTAGCCATTTGAACCCAAAATCTAGTACAACAAATGGCATGGTAAAATTCATTCTGAGGTGCAAGATATTAAAACCAAAGTGGCTCACTCAAACTTTTTCTGCAACTTGCACCTATTAGAAACCAACTTGGCACACCCAGTCACCTCATTGAAAAATTATCAAATCTTCTCCTGGGGAACTGTCACTAGATAAAATAGGTCATTTGTGTACACTGAATATGTGTGCAAGAAGGATTCCCTTCAATCCAAATTTTTCAAAAGATATTAAGGGTCAAAGATGACCTATTTGAAGCATTCTGAAAATATGGGTGTAAAAAGTGAACAAACTGCATTTTCTTTTGACCTGGTAAAAATATCAAATCTGATCATAAGACTTTGAAAATGGACCAGGGAGCATATGAATGTAGGGAGAATGGAGAGCAATAATTTGTTCATCATGAAAATCATCCAGTTGCAAAATATAAGCTCGAATGGGAGGCCACTTCACAAAACTGAGAGTTCACAAATAGTAGAGAAGTGTCAAAACCTCAAACTTTGCTTTTCAAAACACTATCAAAACTCATCATGGGAAGTTGAAAAAAAAAATGCACATTCACATATTTCCCATGAGTGTGTCCACAAAAGGGTTTTGCACGAAAATCAATTGGTTTAGAATTATGACCTTCCAAAGTAGGTCATTTGGGAAGAATTTATAGGTGCACTTTTGAGTGTGCAAATCAATTTTTTTCATCATGGACACTTCAAATTTGGAAAACTTTTGAAATTTCCATCATAAGGTATGAATATGGAAGGAGAAGGAAGAGAAGTATGGTGAAATGGGAAGAGGATCAAGGGATAAGTGAAGATGCAAGCCTAAATGTTTTATCAGTTGAGGATTAGAATATAATTGTTGAATGACTATTGTGAGAGGTTGTTCTTATTTAGAGTTTCATTGGAACTGAATGCTGCACACTGAAGGTGTATTCTATCAATTCATACTTTTGGCAGTGATCCACAATCTTTGTATCTTGGTGGTTAGCCATCTTTTGTATTCAAGTTGTGAGCCTTTCAAGGATAGTGAGTCTTGGCAATGATCCCTATAATATCTTGTATATAATATATTGTGAGTTAATCCTCACCATGGTTTTCCCCTTTTTTTGTTTTCCACATAAAAAATCCTGGTGTTCATGTGTTTTGATGCACTAATTTTTTTCATGTTCTCTCTTGTTGATTCAGTCAAAATTGTGACAACGTTTAGATGGATTTTATTTGAATGGTTTTATGGAATATTGATTTAACCCCCTCCCCTCATTATTTTGGATATTCAACATTTTTTACTCTTTTAAGTCTATGAGAAGAAAGAATTTATATTAGGATGCAACTCTGTGATAGCCGGATCAGGGTGTGAGACTAAAGCTTGACTATTTCCTAGTTGAATGAAACTATTTTGAGGAAAT
This sequence comes from Sequoia sempervirens, assembly GCA_007258455.2. Classification (NCBI taxonomy): domain Eukaryota; kingdom Viridiplantae; phylum Streptophyta; class Pinopsida; order Cupressales; family Cupressaceae; genus Sequoia; species Sequoia sempervirens. Next base: position 109,622,039 of record VDFB02168118.1, read on the forward strand.
TTCCCATTTTGGACCACTTAAGGAAAAGAATTAAGAGTCATAAGATGATTTAATGGAACTCAATTCACACTTGGAATGAGATAGTTATGCAATCCATTTCCACCATTTACAGATGATCCACTTCTGAGGTGTTTTATTTCTATATTTACACTTATGGATTTAGCATAGGCTTCAGTTAGAGTAGTGAGAGGATTTTCCCTTCATTTCACAAACATAGAAATTAAAGTATCTACTTTCATATAATAAATAGTGATGGTGAACAAATTATCCACTACATAGGTTGCTTGCAACCTGGAATAAGCCTTTTGAAACCTATCATTAAAAGTAGTTATAGGTTCACCATTTAACCTTTTGATTTGAGTGAACTGATGATAGAATAAGGCAGGATTAATCAAGGTTCTACACTTGGATAAAAAATGACTCTCCATATCTTTCCATGTTCTAACAAAATTACAAGGTAGGTTGATGTACCATTGGTAAACTTTATCACTCAAAGTGTAAGGGAAAACCCTGCATACAAAATCTTCATGTTGTATCCTTTCTCTAAAACATATATCCTTAAAGATACTAATATGCTCTTTTGCATCTTTGTGAAGATAATACTTAGGACAAAATTTGTTCAGATTCTTTAGAAGATCATTATACATAATGAATTGAATTGGTGACTCTACATTAAATAAAGCCATCATTGTGGATGGAGGTGGTATAATAATCATTGTATTTTTTATTACTATGCTTTGATTCCTTGACCTTTAGGATCTAGATGACATACGACCATTAAGTTTGATTAATGTCACACAGTTATTGCTAGATCGGGACCTAGTGACTCTACAAGATTCCAGCTTCCTTCCTAATGAAACTAAAAGTACTATAGGCCTTCCTTCTAGCACCACTTCATGTTGACAATGATGTTAGTCGCAAGCCCACAAAGAGGATAAAATTCTCATAGACACACTATAGGAACCTATCTTTCTTGAAACATTGCACCAAGAAACCTAAATCTAAGGTTTGCTCAACTTAATCCCAAGGCTCATATATTTCAAGTCTTGACTACACTAGGTTCACTCAGGGTACATTGTGATAATTTTGTTACACATGATGGGTAAATAGTTCTTTTAGCTTTGAAATTTTTGGAAGGCATCGTAAGATATGATAGTAATTGTGGTCTAGCCATTCAATAACTGCATGAAATCAACAAATTTGCAATTATATTTCATGAAATTCAAATAACTTGCATTTATCCAAGTAGATTTAGCTTTAAGCATTCAAAAATATCATGGAATCAAAAGATTTGCAATTAAAACTCAATGAATTCATCATTTTTTTGGAACATTTTCTAAAATTTAAACATATATTCTAAAATAAAGCATAAAAATTACTGAAAAGTAAAATTTCTCCTAGGTATTATCCATGCATGCCTTAGGAATTAACCAAACTAGAGAAAACCATTCCATATGTCACTGGCTTGCTTCATAGCTAGGCACAAACTGATGCAAGATTGTAAAAAGAGGGGGGTTTATTTGCCACCAGATAGTGTATGTATGCACCCTTAAATAGTGTAGTATAGAGTCTTCTCCAATAGGAACAAACAATCAACTATGTAAGATTTCATATCAAGATATAGCTTTCAAATTGGATCTAATATTAATTGGATTCTAATAAAAGATACAAGTTTTTAATATGGAATGGAACATAAAATAGGAGAAAGGAAAAAATCTTTAAAAAAAATTGGTTCTTCAACATCCAAAAATTATGAACTTAAAAAATAAAATAAAGCAGTAAATGGAATTTTATAGAAAGAAGGACCTAAAGAGTTTAAACTTAGTCCATCAAAGAGAATCATAAAATCAAATTAAAATGTAGCACGTGGTAGGTGACAGTTGTCATCAAAACATTCTAGGCAAAGTCAAGACTTGGACTTCTTAATCAGCAACAAACTTCAACTTTGGGCTCTAGTTCACAAATACTTTGCATAAAAATAGGATCACGAGAATTCTTCAAAACATCTAGGACTAGCCACCTTTACCAGAACTAAGAAAAAACCTACAAAATTCACTTGACAACCATATCAATGCATAAAATCTCTAGTATCTAGTATCCAGATATCTCTATTCTTCCTCATTGACCTTCGGGTCTGAAGACTCCTCTTCACCTTTCCTCTGTTGATACTCCCAAAAATCGACCAACACTTGATGCATACACTCCTTCAAAATTCCTTGAATCACTTTCCAACTGTACTTAAGCCTAGCATAATCTTTTGATATTTTGAATGATGTTTTCATTCCTCTACATCATTTTTGCTTCATACTTAACCATATCATTCCTACACTTTATAATTTTATTTATAACCTTCTGACTTAATGAATGAATTGGGTCCTTATTCACTCTTTCAAGCCATTCCTTGAAAGCTTTTACTTCTTTATCACCCTACCCTAAAGTACAAGGATCACAACTTTGATGTGCTAACATTTCAATAAAGCTTTCATCTCTATCAATAAGCTTCCTGCATCTTTTAGTGACATTTTCAAATCCCTCTACACATTGTAGCAAACTGTCACTTTCCCAATTCACTTGTTTTCTCCACTTCTCAAATATTTTAACTTCTTTTTTCATGGTTATTTTTTCATTTACCAACTCTCTAACATCTATCTGAATAAGAGCTTTCAATTTTCTCCTTTTTGCATCAATATGTTCTTGGTGAAATCAACATTCTCCTTCCAATCTCTTAGAATTTTCACATCAATGGTATGCCTCCTTATTTTTACCAATTGCATCTTTGATTAATTATTCTCCTTGCCTTACTAGGTTCTCCATCCATTTTTCAATTACACTTAGCTTATGGAAAAGCGTTGTGATGGCATCTACTTGCTCATTAGACATAAGCACTAGATTCTAAGGGAATTTGGTTTGTGCTTGATTAGATTAGGCTAATGACTTGATAAAACCTTCCAAACAAGCAATCCACTCCTTTAGCTCACTTTTCTTCTATTTACTCTTTTGTACCCTGGAGACAGTTGTCTCTAAATTCACTTTCATTTCTTCTAATTCTCCTCCCCAAGATGAATGTCCAATATTAATTGTTGTTACCTTGTAATCCCTAGGTATTATCTCATGTTTGTTCTTATCTCCTATTGGAGTATCTATTTGGAGTTTTCTCCCTCCATCTGCATTCCTCTTCATAGTATGCCTTGTCTTCACTCTACCTCTAGGTTTAGGGGTCTCTACTTCTTGTATTAAACTTCTAAGATCCAGAGGCACTAGTTCCACCTCTAATGGTGAAGCCATTTTCCTTACTAGCTAGTTAGGTTCTTCTTCATTTTGTTCTCCCTCTTCAACATTTCTTTGTTCCTAATGATTTGCATGTTCAGGAACTTCTTCTCTTGAACTATAAACATTTCCTATCACACCTCCTAAAACTCAAACACCTTTTTTCATCACTGGCACGAATTCTAGATATCTTGATTTATCACTGTCTCTTCCTTTTTGAGACTTATATTCTCTTGTCCTACCATTTGTTCAACATCAATCCTTGGGGCATCATTTTCCTATTGTCTTAAAACATTAGGATTCTCCTCATTTCTTACTCCACCACCCAAGTTTTGTGAGGGCTCTACATTTTCACTCTCAACCTGGCCTTCTCTTGATTTATTAGAAGTCTAAGGTTTCTCAACATCATCTATGCTTCTTCCTTACGAAATCTGATCATCAATAGTATCTTCATTAACAATATTATCAATGTGGTTCTGACCTGCAGTATCCCCTATTCCTCTTTCATCAAGTTTCTTATGGTTTCCTGCCTCTGGGGTGAGTGTTCCTCTTATAAAATCTTCTTCTTCTTTATCCATAGGATTTGACCCTATATCTGGCACTTCTTCCACTACTAGCTACACCATGGGGTTTTCCTTAGATCATTTTTCTTCAAATTTATTCACCATGGCACCCAAATTCAACCACTATTTTCTAACTTCTTCATTTAGTTCAAGACATTCCTCTTGAATTACAAGAGTCCTTCCCAGTGTTTGTCTCATTGCTATTATATTAACTAGGAGTGGGGTGGTGAATAAGTCTCCAACCTTCTGGGATGCAGACCTTATCTTAACACATGTTTTTGTCCTTATTCATACTTTTTCATCAGTCATAGGCTAAACCTTTGGCTTTACCATGGAAGAAAATGTCACCTTAGGCTTTACTAATACATTGGCTTGACTGGCCATAGTCTCTTTACATTGGCTAGCTAGCACCACTGGAATTCTCTATCTTGAAGTATTAGGATTTCTTTCCTCAATACATCCAACTGCCTCTTTTTTTCCAAATTTTCTCTTCTTTTTAGCAATCTCATCATAACCTATTTCATCTTCTACTCTCTATTTCTTCTTTACATTAAGTAGATATGTGAGCTTTCCCCTATCTTCTCTTAATGATATACTATAACCACAAATCTAGTGTTGAGTGTATGTCAACACTTACTCAAAAATATCCTTAATGGTTACTATTTCCTTCTTTGTATAATCTAGGTCTAGGATAGGTTCATCAAAAATCTCCTTTGTATTATAAATTGGGTTCAATACATCTTCGGTATTTTTATCCAATTGTTCTAGAGTATCATTAAGCTCCAAAATCTTTGCAGAGTATAATGGAAACCTCTAGTATGATCGCTTCCTTACCTAATGCTCATCATTACAATTATGCCAAAAATATTCCAAATTATAAACATGAGCATACTTGCTATATACTTGCCTAGCAATATTTCCCTCTAGATCATAATTCTTTCTTTATAGTGTAAATAACTTTGGCTTATAAATCTTCAACTCTTCTTCACACCTATCTACATTTTTAGCCACAACACATCTATAATTCCTGATTCTAATGGGAAATTTGATAGAACATTTCTTGCCTGCTTACGAGAAAAGGGTATGAGAAGGTTTCATCTGTCTCACTAATTTTAATAACAATGTTTTCTTCATTGGATACCTAGATAACATGAAGAGGTATCCTTTGAATCCTTCCACCTTGATGTAGGTGAAAGTAGTAAATTGAATGTACCAACCCTCAACCAACTCAATGACACTTCTTGCTTCCAGAGACAATCTTTTGGATTTGTCACCTTCCATTATTCTCACCAACTTCATAGAGAACACATCATTAACCATCTGGTAATGCTCTTGGTATTGATAGATAGTGATCTTGGGTACATGAGCATATATCAAATTATTCTCGAGCTCTCTTCCCAAGGTACCAAATTTGGTAAATCCTTGAATATTTTCCCTCATGGCCCAAGAATAAACAACATAAGAAGGAATATAAAAACATAGGGTTTTTGGGAATTTCATTAACTTTTCACATAGCTTGTCGATGATGAAACTTCCCCAATGAATTTGCATAGGGCCTTCCATTATCTTCACTATAAGCTCGAACATCTAGGGTTCAAATTTGTTGGCATCTCTCAGTCTAGCTATCTTGCTTAATAGGGTTATGATGTCTTGGACATCCTGACTAAACACAAACCTTGGGATTGGTCTCATTTTCTTGGTAATTTCCTCCTTGCACCACTTTGCATTCATAAATCTACTTTTTTTCTCTTCTGCACTTAGGTTTGTCATGGCTAGGACCTTCATATCCAACAGATTCATCTAGCTAAATGTTGGGAGCCCAATGTGCATACAATCCCTTTTTCGAAGGGGTATGCATAGACTCTACCTTATTTCTCAATGACCATTTTGTTTGGGTCATACCAATTCATGCATTCCATTACCAATTCAGGGGCTTCTATTGCTGGAAAAAACCCTCGTGCCAAATGCATTCCTCTTGCAATAATATTTTTTGCACACTAAGAGGCATTCTCTTGTTGAATTCATGTGATGAATTCAATGTCATTAAACCATCTTGGATGAGTGTTGATAATTATCCCACTGAATAGTACAGCCTACAAAACAACAAATTCCTCATCTAGCCTCCTTTTGGAAGTGTTCATATTTTCCTAGTTTTTTTGCATTATTAGCAGATGTGTGCTTTGTGTGTGAGTTAGGATAAAATCTAACCATCCATTTTCAATAATTTTTAATACTTTCAATTTGTAATTAGGTTAAATTTCTTTCGAAATAATAAACATTTTAATTACCAAACCAAGGGAAACATCATTTATCTTGAGACATGCAAGCATATAAAACTTGATAGAGTGTCAATTATCTAAAGCATACTTGGTTTAACTAGTGATACAACTTTTTTTTTCTGATTGCAACCTTAAAACCCTTGGTAGTTGTGTTATTTAGCTTCTCAAGGTTTACCTTTCTTTGTGTGCCACAATCTTGGTTTTAATTCTTTAGTGTCCTTATAGGTGAGTAGTATGGCACAAGGTATAGTGTTATGAAAGAAGCTTCATGCTCGAGGTGGTGACAAGTACATGTGTTTCTCGCCACCTTCATTAATTTCCTTTCACAACACATTAATTTCCCTAAATAAAGGTGAAATCATGGTGGAATAGGGTTCAAATCACAAACACCTTAGCTTCTGCATAGGTCCCACCATTAGAGAAGAAGATGGTGTAGAAGGATAACATGGCACACTTACGTGTCACTTCAATTCTTATGAAGCAAAGGCTTTATAAGAAAAGTCACCTTTTGGATACTTAACAATTCATAATCAAAAGAGGTTTGAATTACCATCCCGCACCGAACCATAAAAGGTTATCAAGAGTCAGGGTTTTTACCCACTGGGTTCATAAGAACCAAGTACAAAGGAAGACCTGGGACTAGGTTCAAGCAAAACCAAATTGATTTAAAACATATTCACAACAAAACCTCCAATTTCCAGTTTCTAGTTTTAAAGAAAAGCAAAGGCCACCATTGGGCCAATCAGAAAAGAGAAAAGGGGAATGCACACACTAGGATAATTGGTCTGGGTGATGACTCACTAGGCTTGACTTACCAAATGGAAAAAAAGTGAAATTTTTTGAAGACACAACATCCTTAGCACAACAACATCAACTCCTGGGACTTGGGCGTATGATAAATTGATAAGACTAGGGAAATATTTTGCAACAATCCAAGTTTGGTAAATACAAAAACTTAGGCAAGGACAAGGGAAGCTAAATCAAAACTTTCATTTTACAATTTCCTCCAAAAGCAACACACCAAAGCAAGAAAAATCAAAGGAAGGGAAATAAAAATGACAAAAAAAGGGGGTCCACATTTTTCCAAAGAGAAAATTGGGGTTTGTTGTTAGACCAAACAATAGATACCTTCATCACATCTTGTATCAAACTTTCTTAATTTTTCTTAATCTCTTCTAGTATAACACTTTCTTCCAAACACTCTAAAGCATTTGATAGTAGGATTCTTTCCATACCACAACCCATAGGGAGTCTCCACACTATTTACTCTTGTTGAACTCTATTAATAATTTAGATGGTAGTATGAATTGCTTCTCTCTAGTAGACTTCTGGTAAGTTTTTCTCTTACATCATTGTTCTTGCAGCTTCCTGAAAAGTCATATTCTTTCTTTCAACCACTTCATTCTATTAAGGATTCCTATGGGCAGATAAATGCCTCTTTATTCCATGATTCTCACAAAAACTATTAAGCTCATTGGAAGTGAACTCTCCACCTCTATCATACCTCAAAAAAAAAAAATTCATATCCATTTCATTCTCAACCATAACTTCAAATGTATAGACTTATCTAGAGCTTCTAATTTTTCTTTGAGAAAAGTAACCCATGTCATTCTAAAATAATCATCACTCAATAGAATTAAATACCTTTCACCTTGAAAACTTCTTACTTTGGTAGAAACACAAAGGTTTGTATACACTAGCTCCAACAGTCAAGTAGTATATTTTTCTTTGACTTTGAAACTTCTTCTTGCTTGCTTCCCAATTTGACATTCCTTGCAGACAACATTAATAGGCTTTATAATCCTTGGAAAATCTTTCATAACTTGAACTAAACTAATCCTCACTAGGCTATCAAAATCAATATGACACATCCTTCTATGTTATAGCCAATTTTCATTAATCCAATTCATAAAGAAATAACCATCAACACCTTTAAGCTAATAAACATTTTCATTTGTCCTTCTTTCAATAGCAACCATAGTTTCAAAGCCTTTTCTAATTTCAGATCCATCATCCTGAAACATAAGATTATATCCTTTTCTAAACATTTTTCCAACACTCGAGAGGTTATGTCTCAAACCCTTAACATAAAGAACATCATTTGTATTATACTTGCCATCAAAACTAATAGAACCTTTTCCCCATAGCTTAGAAAATGTATCATCACTAAACTTAACTAGATCTCCTTCATATTTTTCAAGTTTAACAAACTTAATTTTGTCACTGATCATATGATTTGAGCATCCACTATCAATAATCTAGTAGTTCTTCTTCTGTCCAGCATGAAGAGGGACCACTATAGCATTGTGATCTACTTCAGGAGAACTTTCCTTCATAAAAATTTTAGAGTTAGCAAAATTAGTTTCATCTTTAATAGCCATGAATAAGCATTCACTATCCACATCATCCACATAATCATATTCATCATGAGATATACTAGTATCTTCTCTAACATAATAACTTTTCTTAATTGTTTTACCTTTGTTCTCTTTATTCTTTTCATTCAAAGCTCTATTTGTACATCTTGAAGCATAATGACCTATTTTTCCACAACTGAAACATTTGAAAGGAAAATTACCTTTGTATTTACCAGTACTCTTTTTCATTTTCCTCACAAATTTTTCTTCAACATCATCAAGATCCTTATGATCTAATTCCTCGGTTTTTTATTTGTCATCCGTAAAAGTAGTCTCAACTTTTGCATTACTTGGACAAAATTCTATCATTTCAAAAGTAGATAAGGAACCATACAATTTATCTCTAGAATATTTTCTTAATCTTGAACTTCCTCAATAGAATAAACTTTATGACTATAAGATTTAGGAAGAGTTCTTAGTACCTTCTTTATCACTTCTTCTTCTTCAACTTTTCCACCAAGCCTTCTAGTGGAATTGACAACTTCATACACCTTCTACATGTAGATTGTAATGTTTCATCTTTAGACATCCATAGGTTCTCAAATGTGATATTTAGATTTTGAATCTTAGCTTACTTGACCTTATCATCTCCTTCATAAACACTTTTCAACTTTGTCCAAATCTGTTTTAAAAAATTCAATTTCATAAATTTCACCAATTCAATGTTAGAGAGACCACTTAAAAGAGCATACCTTGCTTTACTATTATTCTTATAGGCCTTGTTCTCATCGTTATTTTTTGGAATATAAAGAAGTATAGTATATCCAATCTAAACAAACTTTGAAACTATAAATCTAAGATGTATCAAGAAACCTTCCATCCTTGTCTTCAAAAAACCATAGTCTGATCCATCAAACAAAGGATCTTCCCTATTGTGTGCCATACTAGGTCAACTGACCAAAATTGAAACACCACACCATACATCAAAACACCTCTACAACACATTGTTTTCTTCTTTTATTCATTTTTTTCTCAAAATCACTTGGAAACCAAGCACCAAAGACACATACACATCATCTTCAACATTTCCCAGCCAACAACATCCATAAATAGAATCTTATCAAAGCAACACTAGAGGTTGAAAGGAGTAGCACTTACTAATGAAAACATAATGCAACTAATCAAAGCATTATCACAACTTATCAACCATTACCAATCATCAATGACAACACAAATATAAGTTTTTTTACATCAATGAAAACACAAACTACTCATAATTGCAACAAGGTCATTCCCAACTGGAAATCATGGATATTAACATCTGAATCCAACCCAAAGATGAATGCTAGCATAGATAGAGTGTCCTGAATTTCTAGTGCCTTAAATCTCAAGACAGCGATAGGAAAATGTAGAAATATAGAATAATTGGTGTAGAGAGTTGAGTTTAAGAAACCCAACATCCACTCACGAGTGTCCCATACTTTCTACATGATCTCTTCTTTATAGAATTCTGCATTAGGATTGAGAGGAAGGAAAAGCATCTCTCATATTTTTCCTACACTGATCACCTTGTTCATGTGGTTTTCCTTAATAATGCCTTCTTCTATGTATCATATTTTTATGTGCAAAGAGAAATAAGCTTTGGGCATGAGTGCACAACAAGCACCATGTATTGTGCTAGGGTGGATCTCCATGACCTAAAGCTAAAAGATTCCAAATCTTTCTTGCATTTCTTTGAGAGCATGTGAGCATGATTGGCCTCCCTTAGGCATTTTCAGTTTTTTTCTAATTTGGGATGAAAGATCCCATCTATGAAGTCCTGGATCAATGTGTTATCCTTACAAGATCTCTTTGAAAAACTTTTTATGTATGGAAAGTCATTCTTTGGTGGCACATGGTCTTATGCATATTATTTTCCATTTTCAAATTAAGGAGGGAGCTCTCTGACATCTACAATACAATGGTACCTTTGATTTTTTGAACATTTTCAACTAGATGAAGACCTAGAAGGCTTCATTTCCTTATTTCTCACACTATTCTTCCATGTTCTTCCAAAGCAATAGTTTACTAAATTCTAATTCTAATTTTGTACTCAATTATGCACTTAATTCTTTGTTGATTTTTTTTTTTGCTTGATTTGAAGCTCATGAAACTTTTAGAATTGCAAAATGTTTCAATTTAAGAAGAGTTGGGTATTTATCATTTATCACTTCTTATATGATTATTACTTAGATTTTCAAACTTGTTGCTCATTTAATGATAAGGACAACACACATGCTCAAGGAGCCACTTCTAGAATATTTGGTGAGATTTTTATAGGAAGTTGTGTGATTGGGGGTGCCTTAAGCATTAATTGTAGAGAGAGTGTAGGTAGATAGTCATCCTTTGTAGAGGCTTTCAAAAAGAGGAGAGCCAAGGAATAAACACTTGGCAGTGACCAGAGGAATAGTAGAAAGTTGTATTGACAACACTTATTACCAAAAGGAAACAATAGCATGAAAAGGAAGCTAACTAAATATGTGTAAGGGAAGCCAATAAATCAGTAAAAATGCTTCAAGTGGATCACATTAACTAGAATCTCTAAAGGATTTCCTTCTTCAATTTCCAACTCGAATGCATTTCCAAGCCTATTGATAATAATGCAGAAAGGTCCTCTCCATAATGAATCAAATTTTCCATGTTGACCTAGCCTTGTGTCCCTTTCCTCATTTTAAAACCAAATCCCTAGGCTTGAAGCAAAGTTCGAAGGTGTTCTTGTCAAAACATCCCTTTACCACTTGCTAATGGTCAACCATAACATCACTAGCATGTTCTCTTTCTTTCTAAATGTTGAGTAACTCTACTAACTTGGATCCCATATCTCTAGTTTCTTTTATTTCAAGGTATTTTAATAACTCCAAAGTGAGGATTTCTGTTAGAGTAATAAGTTATTATGCTTAATTAATTATATCATATTGGTTAATTAATTAAGTCACTTATTCCTTTAGTTGCTTAAGCTAAACTTAGGCACATTAATAATTGATTAATTATTAAGTGTGCACACTAGGGTTTCATTTAGGGTTTCCCTTTTAGGGTTTCTTGATCTCCTTCATAAGGATTGATCTCTTTGTAATAATTGATTCTCAATAATACATTTTTTACTTTGAGGTTTACAAAACATCTTTGGTTCTGCATGTCTTTTGCATGTGACAAGTGATTGCATGCAGGTGATCTTGGTTTCTAACATGGTATCAGACCAATCACCTGTCACATGCAAAGACATGCAGAACCAAAGAAGATGTTCTATAAACCTCAAAGTAAAAAATGCATTATTGAGAATCAATTATTACAAAGAGATCAATCCTTATGAAGGAGATCAAGAAACCCTAAAAGGGAAACCATAAATGAAACCCTAGTGTGCACACTTAATAATTAATCAATTATTAATGTGCCTAAGTTTAGCTTAAGAAACTAAAGGAATAAGTGACTTAATTAATTATCCAGTATGATATAATTAATTAAGCATAATAACTTATTACTCTAATAGCCCCCCTTAAGATGAACTTAGGAAGAAGCTAAAACACTAGAATAAGATGCATGAAAGCGAAGATGGGTCCTGGCAACTAGGCCTAATCAGGTACCCATTTAAAAATGCAAGAATGAGGTAGAGAAGGAAAAACCCCAAAATCTAGGGCGGAATCCTAGAAAATATTTTTTGGCCAGCAGGTTGAATGTAGGGCCCTCGGTCCTCCATATGAGCGGGGGTTCTGGCAAAGAAGCCCGCAAGGGCTGAGCTCAACCGGCAGCCAAAATTTTTTTTTAGGGGGATCATTTTTTTGCGCCAACGACCAAATGGCCGTCAATTTTTTTCCCATGACTCGTTGACGTCAGTGTGACGTCATCGGCTGTATGGCCTCTTTGCCCCCTTCTAGCCCTAATTTTTCCTAAAGGAGTAGTTTTTTTCTTTTGATAATAACTTGGGCATACGGTATCGAAATCGGGAAAACGAGATATTACCGGAAAGCTGGTTTTGAGTACTTTCCTATGGTGTAGTTTATTTTATAGTATCTTTCTGTTTTACTTCATTTATTTTTGTTTGAAGTCAGATGTTTATTTTATGCTTCCAAGCTCATAACTTTTTGCCACGATGTCCAATTTTCGCTATCTTTGCGGCGTTGGAAAGGTATTAAGGAGCTCTATGTTGCTGTCCATGCATTTATTTTGTATCTATCATAGGTTGATTGCTTAGTACAGATTTGGCCTGATGGGTTGTTTGGAGATTACTTGGATGTTTTGGCAGTTGGGAGGGTGCATCTTGCATCTTTGCACTTCATTTTTAGTAATACATCATTCAATAATTGCTTGCTACTTCATAGATTCTAGGGTTGTTCCCGTTTGGATTTTTCAAGAGTTTCATGGCATTGGGTCTGTTGTTGCATTATTATGATTCCGATAGGGTTTCTTGTAGATAGAAGTATCTTTCCTTGCTTTCCAGATTGCGGTTCCAGTGTTACTATATAGAGTTCTTCTAGTGCTTCTTTGCAGCATGTCATCTCATTGTAGGGGGGTTTTGTCCCACTGGGTTTTTCCTTATCTACCTCATTCTTGCATTTGTAAATGGGTACTTGATCAGGCCTAGTTTTTGGGATCCATCTTTGATTTCATGCATCTTATTCTAGTGTTTTAGCTTCTTCCTAAGTTCATCTTAAGGGGGGCTGTTAGAGTAATAAGTTATTATGCTTAATTAATTATATCATACTGGATAATTAATTAAGTCACTTATTCCTTTAGTTGCTTAAGCTAAACTTAGGCACATTAATAATTGATTAATTATTAAGTGTGCACACTAGGGTTTCATTTAGGGTTTCCCTTTTAGGGTTTCTTGATCTCCTTCATAAGGATCGATCTCTTTGTAATAATTGATTATCAGTAATGCATTTTTTACTTTGAGGTTTATAGAACATCTTCTTTGGTTCTGCATGTCTTTTGCATGTGACAGGTGATTGCATGTAGGTGATCTTGGTTTCTAACAATTTCCATTGAAATGGGCATCGCCACTTCTTTCTCATAGACCAACTCATAAGGGGATATCTTTAGGATCTTCTTGAGAGTGATCTAATCAACCCATAATGTTGTCTATAGATTTTTATGTTGCTCCCTCTATTGGTTAGCACCCATTCTCTTGATTAACATCAAAATGTTTTTTATTTTTTAACTCATCCAGCCCATTCCCTTGTGGGTAGTAGTTGGATGAAGTTTTAAGGAAAATGCCATTTTTGAGTGCAAATTCTAAGATCTTTGATCTAAGGAAGTCCCTCACATTATCAAATATGATTATTTTTAGGGGTTGAACCTTGCAACCAGTTCCTCTAGGAAGACAAGGATTACCTTTTTGGTTGCTTCCTTCAAAGGAGCAACTTCATTCCACTTGGTGAAATAATTTTTCAACATCAGTATCCACTTATGGCTTGAGCTAGATATGGGATTATCATCCTAGTGAAATCCAAGCCCCACTGAGAAAAAATCTCGTTAGTCACTATTGAGTTCAATGGAATGGCTAAGTTATTTCACTTGCATGTAAAGAACTAGCATTGTTGGAATTTTTTTACTCCTTGAAATCAATATGAAAACAAGGTTGGCTAGTAGTACCTGGTGCACATGATCTTATTTGTGGTTTTTTTCACTAAGAAGTGACCACCCAGGGATTGAAATGCATCTCCTACAAGATTTTTTGGCTTGATGGTTGTCAACACACCTAAGCAGGATCACATTGAAGTTCCTTTTAAAAAGGACTCCTTGAACTAGTGTATAACTAGCTCCTTGCAATCTATAGAATCTTCTCTTATGTATTGGGGATCATCTAGATACTGACTACTTTCCATGAAGTGAGTCCTATCAGAAACCCAAGACATTTTGGTCTCATACTGGCTAACCAAAATGGTCTCTAGTGCATCTTGCTCATCTATTTGGACTTTTGTACATTGCACTAAATATTCACAAATTCCCCTCCCTCGAATGACCTTGGTCTCTCTTATCTATTATTTTTCCTTCCATGATGTATTCTCTGATATTGAGATGAGCTACATATATCATTATCTTACTCCTTGACACTAGGTACCTAAACTTCTTGAGACCCTTGATGATGGTGAAAGCCTACCTCTTGAAAAAGTTATACTTAGTTTCATATCCCCACAATTTTTTTTAGTAGAATGCAATGGGGTGCTCACCTTTTCATTGATCCACATTTTTAGTCAACATGGTTTCCAATCTATGTTCACTCACGTAAACATACATGAAAATATCCTTAGAGAATTCTAGATTGACTAGCATAGGGGTAGTGGATATTGCATCATTGATCTTATCAAATGTTATCTTCCCTTTAGTGGTCCATTTAAAAACTTGGTATTCTTTAACATTAGGGTAATGGACCTTATTAGGCCCATGAATTCAAATATGAACTAGCTAAAAAAATGTATCTTTCTAAGGAAATATTGGATTCCCTTTTTATTTACTATTAAGGGAAAATCTATGATGTCCTACACTCTTTTTGGATCATAGGAGATACCTTCTTTGGATAATATATATCTTGGTAGCTTTCCTTGTGGCACTTTGAAAATGCACTTCTTGGGCTTAAGGGATATCTTGAATGCTTGACACCTTTGAAAAATCTTCTCTAGATAATCAAAATGACCCTCTTTTTTATTGGAGAATAATATGAGGTTGTCTAAGTAGATGAAGATAATTATGTTTATCAGCACCTGGAAAGCTATGTCTATGGCCTACTATAAATCTATCTATGGCCAGTAGGAAAGTAGCTCCTAGATTGGAGTGGCCAAAAGGAATTTTCGCATACACAAAGGTCTCCCACTTTGTGGTGAAGGTGGTTTTATGTTGGTCTTATTTTTTAACCCATACTTGGTTTTTGCCTGAGAAACCATCAAGAAGGGAGAACATCTTTGAGCCTACCAATGTTTGGAGAATCTTCTCTGTAGAGGGGAGGCAATAGTGGTCCTTTAGGGATGCTTTTTTCAAGTCCCTAAAATCCACATAGAGTCTTTTTTCACTATTTTTCTTTCTCATAGGAAATAGGTTAGATACCCATGTTAAATGCTTGATGGGATATATGATTATTGAATCAATTAGTTTACTCAATTTTTGAGCCATAAGAGACTCAACCATTAGATTTATCGGGCTCTACCTTTAGTGAATTGGCTTAGCTTACTTTACCAAATCTATGGTGTGATGAATCACCTTGCAGTCATACCCTTTCAAGTCATCATAGTTCCAGGCCACAACTCTTTCATAATTGTTGCAAAAGGATACCAATCAATCCTTATCCTTTTAGGAGGCTTCTTTCCCAACCTTTAATTTTATTCCACCTCCTACATCAAGTTTGAAGTAATCACTTTTGTTTGCAACAAACTTCCTTTTTCATTCCTTGCATCATCAAAATCAAATAGATTATCTAGGGTAATCAGCCCCTTTGTGTGTTTATTTGATTTAAGCTATATAATTTGATATTTGTATGCCTCTTAAATATTTGGCTACAACTACTTTACAAACTCGCATGATTGATTGAGGGACATGGTGACCTAGGAATCACTCTCAAACACTTAATAGTTATAATAATTATATGGGATAGTAGGTCTGATAATCACCCACACTACATGTTCATTTTTTAGCAAATTTCTCACTGGGTCAAAGTGTGAACCAATCATGTCCATTCTATCTTCTTCTACATTCTTTGACCTTGAGATTATTTTAATATTGAAGGTCACAAATGCTTCAATTAAATCACCCACCCTATGGTGGTAAGATCTCATGTGAACATATTTGAAACTGTAGTCCTTCCTACTAGATCAAAGTCTTTTAATACCTTGAACTGATTCACACCCATGCGCTCAACAAGGCTACAACCATGAACCAAAGCTTGATACTTAGTATCATTACTTGTGAAAATAGATTGGAAATGGAAAGCCCTAAAGGTTTCTTTCCTAAAAGGAGATACCAATAATATATCGGCCCCAAAGTCAATTTTGCATCTAGTACCATCAAAATGTAGAGTCCATAAAATACACTCAACTTCAGAATCTTTTCTCTAATATTCTTTCTTCTTCATGATTTTTGGGATGGCATGGTCTTCATCATGAATTACATAAGTCTGAATAATGGTGGAATGAAAGTTCTTGAATGGATAATTCTTCATAAAATTGTTAATGAGGACCTCTTATGAAAACATGTTGTCATTCACCCCTTCTTCCAGCATCTCTACACAATACATCTCTTTATTCAAGAAAGATGTATGCACCACATCAAAATTCATCATGGAATCATCAAAAATATTTTTTGAGTGAAATGGATCAAAAA
This sequence comes from Sequoia sempervirens, assembly GCA_007258455.2. Lineage (NCBI taxonomy): Eukaryota > Viridiplantae > Streptophyta > Pinopsida > Cupressales > Cupressaceae > Sequoia > Sequoia sempervirens. The sequence goes on from VDFB02168118.1 coordinate 109,638,851, forward strand.
TCACCTTCATTTTTGAGTCATATTTGGTTCTTAGGATCAAGTGAGACCAAACAAAAGATAAGTGTTTGCCTATCTTTACTATGAAATCCCTTGATAAGCATAGTCTGAAGACTAGTGGAATGTCAATTACCTCCACCCCTTGGGGTACAATGGTACTAGGGAAAGAATATAAGGTTAGGGTAAGATCCTTGATAACTCCTATAGTCTAGACTTTCTTCCCATCCAACTGCATTACTCCTTTATCTAAGGGTTCATATTGAAGTGGAAGTGCATTCATAATATTTTTCATCATCACCATAGTGCTAGCAATGAAATCAATCATGGAATTATGAAACAACCTATCCCCCACAATAAGATTCAAATAAAACAGAGTGGGTTTTGTTTTACTTACCCCAACTTTGGAAATGATGAATGTGGATGACACATGCGGTTGCACACTCCCACTAGTCTCCCTCTCTTTGGTTTGTGTTGGCACCACTTTTGGATTACTTTACACATACCTCTCTTGGAATTTCAATGCCTCCCATTATAGATATTTTTTCTTAGGAATTGATAAGACATCTCAAAGAGAAACATTGGCTAGTGCCTTCTTTAGTTTCTTGACCATATTGAAATATCCTTGAGGTCAAACCTCAGGCTCTTTTGTTATGCTTTGTACTATATCACTCTATTTTTGGTATATCAGAGGTGATGGTTGAGGGCTTGAATTTTTTTTTGAAAGTCACCTTAGGCCTAGCAAAATCTTCTTGGGCTTCAACTAGCCTCTTCTTAGTGTTCCTATATAGTAATTTGATTAGACCTATGAGGATTTTAACATAGGGGTCTTATTCGTAAAGACCACATCCTCACCCTCCACCCATGAGAATAGTGCATATTCTAGGATTATCTCCTCTTCCTACTCTAGGGACATACCTTGTACCTAAGCCATGAGGATGATGTTATCGAAACCCAAGGAAAGACTGGTATTCATAAGGATATGAAGTGATTGAACTCCCTTATCTCTATTGCTCGGTGACTTTCTGTTGTAGATTGCTTCTATGGAAATTTTGATGTGTATGTACATCATTGCACAAAAATCCATGAATTTGAGTCATCTTCCAAGATTTTTTGGCCAGAAACAAACTCCCTATGTGGATTTGATGGGATCGTCTACAAAGAAGTAGGAACCAAGATGATTTGATTTGAAGGTTACATCTGAAGATTGATTTGTGTCCTCCCTAATAGTGGTTATGCTTGTTATTCTGATATGGTGGTCTCTCACCTTGATAATTATTTAAGGGGGAATTGGAGGCATGGTTTTTTGTCTTTTGAGATTTATAATCTCATTTGATAAATTCCTTAGAATTCTTTTCATATCATTCATCTTCACAGCTAGGGATGATGAAGTGGTAGTAAGATGCACGTACATGGGAGGAGTGACTTATGAGGTGTTGGGAGCCTCTTCTTGTGATGGCATTGATAGTTTTGGGAACATAGGCATTAGAAAACATAGGGAAGCTTCCTGATGTCTTTCAAGTTGTTCTCTGCTCAGACAACTAACTCATATACATCTAGTAACATCTAGCATCTAAGAGACTAGATCATTATAGCTATATCTGAGTTGAAGGCTTTGAGATAGAAAATAATATCCATTCCTACAAGCGGTTGAGTCGCAACTAGGATTATTTGCAAGGTTTTATGGAACTTGGTATTAAAATTATAATAGCCTCTTGTGTGGATCTTTCAATAGTAATTAGTTGTTGGAGTATATATGATTGGTCCCCTTTCTCCTTGAAATTGTTAAAGGACCGGTCTCCAAGTTGGTCACAGGTGACAATGGAGTTAGGTGGTAGGGATCTATACCAATCAAGAGATCACCCTTTGAAAGAGATGAACATCAACCTTAAATCTATGTTCTTCTATATAACATGGTGCATTGTGCAAATGTTTGCAACAACCTTAAGATGTTTTGTAAAATTTTAAAAATATTCCCATGTGAACTTGAGTACCTTCAAGGTGTTAGCTAGAATAGAATCTAAAGTAATCGAGGCTACCAGAGGGATAAGTGGGCTACCACTATTCTAAGCCACAAATTTATTAGCTTGCCTAAAACAACCATTTTTTGTGGTTGTTGTGTTTTGCTAAATACTATAGATCTTTGGCAGGTCACAGTCACTAGAGTTTGTAATAGAAAGCTTGGGTTCTACACTTCTAATCACCTTGTGGCAGGCCTCTAGCTCTTAAAATCTGACTTCTAAACAAGTGATTGTGGGTTTGAGTCCCATGGGGTGTGCCAAAAAAGGAATTTTTGATGCTTAAAAATTTCACTGTATGAAAGAAAAATACTATAAGAAGTTTCATAGATGTGGGACCCAAATTGCTATCTGTGAAGCAACCTCTAGAATTTTAGAAGCTGACTTTTCAAATATTTTAGGAAAAAGGAAAGAATGAAAGTAGGAAAAAATGAAAGGGAATCTAACTAAAGAGATGCACCAAAATTACTTTTCTATCCTCTCCTAACTTGCATAATATGGATAAAAAGCTATAAAACATTACAAAAATTTTAAAAGAGCACCTGCAAGATTTAAATCTTGAAATATTGTCAAAAGCTTACTCTATAAAATTAAAGAACAAAAATAATAGCCATTTATTGATTCCACACAATTTGACATAGAATACCACATCCCCTTCATTGTTGGGAGGAGAACAAATTACAAAGCTCTGAGGGAACATTAAAAAATATTCAATACTTCCCATGAGGGGCACCTGTTAAGGTCTATGAAAGAAAGATAAAATTATTGCTATTCCTATTCATAACTAAAATTATTACAATATATTCTCTTCGAAAATAGTTAACTCCTTTGGAATCTCCTAGATAGCCCCTTCTAAAGGTACAACCTCCCAATATATAGGCACCACGGCCTTGCATGGTTGAGGCTTTTGAGGCAAGGTAAAGATGACATTTAGAACCATGAAGGACACTTGAAGTCTCCCTCTCTCCTTCATTATAAGACTACAACAACATAATTGGATATTGGGATCACCTCAATATGCACAAATAAAATAATTTACAGATCTCAGTCATGGAGCAACCATAACACCTAGCAACCTCCTAATTTTGATGCATGCCCTAATTGAATTGCACATGATGTCTCTATTAAGAATAAAATCCAACTTGCTCAACTAATGACACATCATTTTCCCATGAAGGGAACTCCTTTTCTCTTTTAAGCATGTTGCGATGTCACATGGAAGTTTTTGCTCAATTTTAAACTTGCTTTGGTTCTTATCCACAAATAGTGTCAGAGCCACCATGTGGCATCTTGGTGGTGACTCTAAAGAATGTTGAGAATTTCTTGTGGTAAACAAGCATGGGGGTTCCATGTGTCACAAGCAGGAGGAAGGACGATACATAACCCAATTTCTATGAGGGTCCCACAGGAAAAGAGGAGGCCCATACAAGCCACTTGACTAACATAGTTATGCCTTATATGGGAGTTAACACTCATATCATAAAATCATGGATCTAATCCACAATAGCATCTCAAATATGTGTATACAAACACATTTACTCTAGATCACTCCAAAATTTAAAGCTCATTCCAATACCAATTTTTAATGGTGGTTATGGGGTGCCTTTATGCCAATTTAATTGTGTCACACTATTTGTAGTGTTTAAGGACCCACACACAACATTGTAGAATCCAATCAGGTTTCCCCTATTTTCTATATATCACCTTGCAAAAAATAACAACCTATGACATCATACACCCTCAAGGACTACCACTCTATATTTTTAAGTCCACTCTTCATCGTTGGAACCTTTGCTCACCATATCATGTGTGTTATTTCTCAATCTTGTTGATTTTTCAACCACTTCATGGTTTGCACACTCATCTACATTTTCTATCTAACTCATAACTTCCCCATTTAGTTAGCTCTCTCTAAATTATCCTCACTGCAAACACTCATGACTCCTCTATACTCTTTTTATTTTATGTTACACTCTTCTTGTTGTCTATCATTGCAACTTGATGGCCTTCTTCTCTATCATAAATTCTATCATGTATTCTCCCATGCTTCTCTCTCCCTTGCAAACTTCTTCTCTCTCATACCTTCCATATCCCTTACATCAACTTAGTAGTTCTACCTACAATGTCACAAATTCCTTACATACATTTTATATTAAAATTTCACTTATCTACTCGTAAATTTTTTTACTCAAATTCCACCCAATTCTATAAATATTTGAAATGACTTACATATCCTTTCTTGTTGAGATAAAAAAATTGTTTCTAATGCTCCACATGATCAAATTTCCCTTGGATATGAAACTATCCTTCTCCTAAATTATTGATCATCCATTAATGTTATCAGGGGTATAAATAGCCTTCATATAACTTCTTAACATTGTTTCTTTTCTCACATTTTGACATCAATTGATACTCATCCTACTATATGCACCAAAATGGAGCATGGTGTTGATGCAAAAATATCATCTTCATTGCCTTTCATAAAGGTATGTGTTGGATTAGTAAATTTGATGTTATATTTGTTGTTTTATCTATCTACTAGTGAAATTTTTGAATGGTATTTGTTTGTAGTTTACTTTGCATCTTGATTCTTTCCATAGGGCTTCATAAATCTAGAGCATGAACATGCCTCTCTTATGAATGAAGAGAGGAAAAAATTGATTCAAAGTGATTACGAGCATGTAGTAAGTAATTTCTTTTTTTTATACTTCATCTATAATTCAATTTTTATAAATTAATGTGTATACTTTTTTTTTGTATTAGGTGGAGGTCCATATAAGTTCAAAGAGGATGTTGAGTCAACAAATTCAAAAGAAACTATCATCGCATGCACCTCCATCCACTTGACATTCAAAGATGGCTTATGATCTCTTTACTTCCTCTAAAGGGAAGTGACTACATTATAGTCCTTTTTGGTATTCCAATATGGAATTTTTGTACATATATTTTGTACTATAGATATGTGAAATTATACACCTATATGGATTTCTTGTACATATATTGTACTTTGACTAACATATAACACTGTATGCCTATATAGATTTTTGGTTAATTCAAATTTATTTTACCAATGTTTTCCATATTTTATGTAAATGATTAATTGAATAATTGAATTCTTACAAAATTAAAATGGAGATATTTTTATTTTGATTAATTGAATAAATTCCCAAGTATTTTATTCTTTAATATTATCCAATGAGTTTTATCATAGTTTAGGTCATGGTTGGTCACTTTTTTGTAGTCTAGATCAAATTAAATTAGAAATGGAACCAAGAAGTGGGGATGTCTTATAAGTATGATATAAAAAATTTCCCTTTGCCTATCTCTCATAAGTATTCCAAATTTAATGATAATACTATAAATTAAATGTCACATCAATTAAAATAGGTTAATATTAAGTAAATTGACTATTCCATGTAATATAAAAAGAGATATTTTTCCTACTCTCCCCTGGTTTGAACTGTTTGTGTGCATGGTTGAGCCCACATCGGGGGAACCCCATGGTTCCCCCTTTCCCCTTTTGGCTAGATTCTCACTACTACACATGTGGTGCCATCCTTGGAGGCTTCCAATGTGTTGTTCATTGTTCAGGATGGGGTGATTCCTGGCAAGCCTGCTGATGAAGTTCCTAAGATTCCTTTATCCCCAATTAAAGGATCGAAAGATGTGCTTACCAACACAAGCCCAACTTCAAAATGTCCCTTTCCTAGTCCTAAAGAGATTATCTTAGTATCGGGCATCAATTTTTCTATCCCTGAAGTTATTAGCAACAGGATTGTTTCCTCCATGAAGCATGTTGTGGTTGGAAAGTTCTTGTCCTTTCGACCCTTTGTTGATATGGTTTGAAGATGGGTTTCTGTGAAATGGGGTTTGAAGGGCAGTGTGAGTGTCTATGCAATGGTCGGTAGATTTTTCCTCTTTAATTTCATGGCAGAGGAGGATGTGGTCTTGGTGCTTTCTTCGGGCCCCTAGGTCTATGGGAAGCATGCGTTGTATTTGTGCCGCTAGAAATCAGGATTTGACCCTATTGTTGATCTCTACAGGTCAGCTCATATTTGGGTGCATCTCCTTGGTCTTCCCTTAGAATACTAGGATGAATCAATTTTTAGAAGCATTGGTGATACTTTGGGACAGTTCATCACCTTAGACTCCATCATGAAATCCATATCCAAGTTAGTTTTGCTCACTTCTATGTTAATATTGATGTTAACAAGACTTTAACCAACTCTGTGAAACTTTGTTTTGTCTTCAAAACTTAGATCCAACTTGTCTACTATGAGAATATAGTGATTTACTACTAGAAATGTGCTAAGTTGATCCACCTTATTTCAGACTACAAGTCCATGATTAGACCTATCCCCAACCCCAGTGCTCCAAGTGAAGAGGTCCCTGCTAATGACTTCCCTTTTGAAGTTGACATTCTTAAGATCATTAAGTCCCAACCAAAATAGGGATTGCTAACCTTGTTTCTATGATGGATCTGGTTGGGATCTTGGTTGACTCTACTGTTGTTCCCAATGGTCCTTCCCCCACAAGTGTCCTAGTGTGTAAACCCCCAAGTCCTAACTTTGGTGTGACTTGGGATTTAGAGGTTTCCTCTAAAAATCGTCCCTCACCTACTATGGGTGTGGATTATGGTGAGATCCAAGAGGATGGAGCTTCTTTGGTTAAGCCTTATCTTAGACTAATTGAGACTATTGAGGTGACTCACTCTCAACCTATGGAAGAAGAGTTCTGGTCAACCCTAAGAAAAAGGGTAAACAAAATAAAGAAAATGTGGGTGGTGAGTCTAAGCTTGGTCGACCCAACCAATGGTTGACCAAGAATAGTGAAAAAACAAAGGAAATTGTGATAGGTAACCAAAGGACATTGGAAGTGTCCTCAAAGAAATCTTCAAAATGAAAGTCCTTCTATGGAATGTGAGAGGGATGAATAGCCCCCACAAATAGTTGGCCCTAAAGAACTATGTGTTGGAAGACAAAATAGATATTTTACTTCTACAAAAAAACCAAGATGAAGGAAACCATTTTTTAACCTATAGCAAATTATATTTGGCTGAATGTTCACTTTCCTTGTAGTGATGTGGATGGGGCTTCAGGCGGTCTTTTTTTAATGTGGAATCCCATGAGGATCTTTGGTTCCAAACTATTCTAAATTGTAATAATAGTGTGGGGGTTAGGTTTTCCAATGTTGGGGGCTCCTAGTCTTTGATCAAAATTTATGCTCCCAATACTAGGAATGCGAGGAAAACCCTATGGCAAGAAACATCTAACTAGATTTTATCGAATAGGGGATACTGATGGATGGTAGCTGGAAATTTCAACTCCCCCCTTTACCCCTTAGAGAAGAATGGGTCCTAATGGATTACTCTAAAAACATGTATGACTTGGCTAACTTCCTAAAAAATACTAGTCTGGTGGATGTTGATTTGTAGGGCTAATCTTTTACTTGGTCCAATAGACACCTTGGGGTTGGTCTGATCCAAGTCCATCTGGATAGATTCCTTTTTTCTCCTAATTGGACTACCTTGCTTCATTTTAATCTATTGGCCCTACCTCAGACTATTTTTTACCACAACCCTCTTCTTCTAACCCTAATTGTACACTCTATTGTTGGTCCATTCCCCTTCCAATTTGAGATCATGTGGAACTCCCATCCTGACTTTAGGAATAAGATTGCTACTTGGTGGAATATCCTAGTGCATGGTACCCTATGTTTCAGATATTCCATAGGCTTAAACACATCAAAAGTATATGGCTAAAGGATGGAACAAGAGGGTTTTTGTGGATGTGTTCCATCAAAAGAAAATTGTCTGACAAGCTTGACATGTTACAAATAGGATGGAGAAAGGTGATACCTGTATTTTGAATTGATAATAGGAGAAAAATAAATGGTTGGAATGGGAAAATATACTAAAGAAAGAAGAAATATTTTGGAAGCAGAAATATAGAATACAATGGTAGACTGAGGGTGATCGAAATACTTCCTTCTTTCATTTTTCGGCCCTTAAAAATAGGAAAATAAATCAAATAAAAAAGTTGAAAAATAAGGTAGGGGGTGAGGTGTCTCAACCCTTACATATTGAGCTTTTGGATGCTAGCCACTTCAATAGGTCCTTCTCTACTCCTACATAGGCTCCCACCCCAACTTTGGATGCTTTGTTGTTGGAACCCCTTCCTAAATCCATATCCATTAAGGACATTGTTTCTATAATGAGGTTTGTTACTCAAGAGGAGGTCAAGTTTGTTGTGTTTATTATGGGTGATCTTAAAGACCCTGGACTCAATGGTTACCCCTCAATCTTCTTTCAAATCTTTTGGGACATTGTGGGTGAGGACCTTACTCTAGCAGCTCAGGATTTTTTCAACTCTGGTAAGTTGCTCAAACATCTTAACTATACCTTCATTACCCTTGTGCCTAAAATTGATGAACCTCAAACCATGGTGGATTTTTGACCCATTAGCCTTTGTAACACTATTTATAAGATTTTTTCCAAAATATTGATGAACCACTTGAAACCCGTCCTAGATAAAGTGATAAGCCCAAGTAAAAAAGGCTTCATCCCTAGTCGCCATAGCTTGGATGTAGCTATATCCACTCATGAAACATTACATTCTATTCACATGTGTAACAATTCTAATATGGCTTTGAAGCTGGACATTTCTAAAGCTTACGATAAAGTTTTGTGGGACTTCCTTCCCAAAGTCCTTGATAGGTTCGGTTTCAACCAAAATGTGATCAACATCATCTTGGAGTGTGTTACCACTATTTGGTACTATGTCTTCGTCAATGGAGTGCCTCATGGGTTCTTGGTAGATGGAAGGGGAATTCATCAAGGGGATCCACTCTCCTCGTATCTTTTTATAATGGTGGCTAATGTCTTGAGTAGGAATGTTACTCGTACACTGTTGGAGAGCTCCATCAAAGGTGCCAAACTAGCCTCCACCCTTGAACCTACTTCCATTCAACAATTTTTTTATGAAACTAGGTTATTTGGGAAGGCCTCAGTGGTGGAATCTAGGAAACAGAAAAGTTGCCTCAATCTTTATGCAGATTGCTTAAGTCATTGTATTAATTATAATAAAAGTATGATCTATTTTTTTAACTACACTCTTGGTTTGCAAGACTGTGTGACTATTGTTTTAGGTTGTGTGAGTTCCTCTCTTCCTTCAATGTATCTGGGCCTCCCTGTCACTATCAAGGAAGTCACTCCCACTTTCTAGAATACTATTCTTGAAAATATATAGAGAAAACTTGTAAGATGGAAAGGTTCCCTTTTGAGTCATGTTGGTAAATTGTAGCTCCGCACAGATTCCCTTGAGGGGATCCCTATCTATTTTCTATCCATGTTCAAAATGCCTGATTACATAGCTGAGAAGTTTGAAAAGATTCAAAGAGTTTTCCTTTGGTATAGAACTAAGGATAAGAAGAAAATGTCTCTTGTTAGTTTGGAGAAAGTGTGCCTCCCCAAATATGGGGGAGGTTTGGGCATTAGAAGGGTCCAATCTACAAATAAAGCTCTATTGGCCAAGGTTGGATGGGACCAGTTAAGAAACAAAAAGGACTAGTGTAGGATAATGTGTTCCAAATATCTTGACAATTACCCTCTTATCAAGTGTATTGAGAATGATCACCCTCACGAGTCCCTAACTTGGAATAATATCTACAAAATGAGGAAGCTTCTTCTAACTAGTTTCCATTGGAAGCTTGGTAGAGGAAATTTTATTCGTTTCTAGGAAGACCCTTGGCTTCTTGAAACCCCCTTGGCTAATTCTAAGTTTAAAAAACCTCATGGAACCTGTGACTCGTTTTTTTGGCTCGAGTGTCTACGACAACCTTATTGGTCACCCAAATGTTAGGAGATGGAAATACCTTGGCTTATGCTACCCTCTCTCCCCTGACTTGAAAATCCTAGCTAACTCCTTAGAAGTTAATCTCTCCTTTTCCAAAATCCCCTTATCTAATATTGAAGATAATTTCTTTTGGTCTTTGGAAAGCAAGGGAAACCTATCTGTCAAGATAGCTTATGGTCTTTTGTTGGATAAGGGCACTCAAATCAAGATTTGGAAATGAGTTTGGAACTAACACTTGACTCCTAAAATGATTTTTTTCTAGTGGACAACTTGTCATAACAGGATTCTAACCCAAGACAACCTAAAAAAAAGGGGCTTTATGATCACAAATAGGTGCATATTATGCAAATACAATGAAGAATCTGTTGATCACCTATTGTTGCATTGTTTTTTTGTTGATGAGATTTGGGACCTAGCTTTTCAAAGGTTGGCTACTAATTGGATCCTAAACTAGGATTTAATCTCCTTTATTGTTGGTTGGACTAGTCCCTTCCAACATCCCCTTCCCATGGAAATCTGGAGACAAACTCCCCCTATCATTTGCTAGTGCCTCTAGAAGGAAAGGAACAATTGGATCTTCAGAGACATTAAAAGGAGACCCAAGGAAGTCTTCGACATTGGTTCTAGACTTATCTTTGAAAGTATCTCCTTGTAGAAATGGAAACCTTCAAATAAAGCCCCCACAGAGTGGGAGATTAAAATGGAAAACTCCTGGAATTTTAATCTTGGGACTAACTCCTTTAATGCTTCTACAATCACTGCTAGAGTAAACACTATTTGGAAATCCCTGAATGACAATTGGTTTAAACTAAAATTTGATTGTGTGGCTATGGGGAATCCAAGTTTGGCTAGCATTGGGGGCATCATTAGGGATTGCAAGGGAAACTTGGTTGTTGGGTTTTATGGAGGAATTGGTTTTCACTCTTCTACAATGGCTAAGTGACAAGCACTTCTCAAGGGTGTTGAGATTGTTGTCACTCTGGGTATAAAAAAATATGCACACTGAAAGGGGATTCTTTTTTAGTGATTGACTCTTTTAATCATGGTCAATTGCTTAGCTGGAATATCAAGGACATTCTTCTTGACGTGAACCTTTTGGTCTTTAAATTGGATAGAAAATATTTGATTCACATCTAATGGGAAGATAATGAAGTTGTTGATAACCTAGCTAACTTGGGGTCAAATTGGAATTTATGCAAGTGTTGGAAGAGGCTTGAGGAATTACCCGGTACTATATAAGGATTAATCCTTGCGGAACAAAGGAATATAATATTCAATGATGGTTATCAATGTCTTTATAAATGGATATAGGTGGCTCCACTTGATGGGTCCTTCTGTGATGTGGATTTGGTTGGGTGAGGTGGCGAGGTTAAAGAGGGGTGTCATGTGGCTTTTTTACTTCATCACTACTGATGGTGGGGACTTTGGCTTTTATGTGTTGTCTTCTTAAGTGTACTACACATCCTATCAAATCTCATGTGATGAGTGTAATGAATTATTTATTTCTTGTGTTTTTAATTATTCCAATTTAGGCTATCTTATGATTTTAGTAAGATCCTTTGAGTTGTACTTAAAAAATTTAAATCTCCCCCTGTGGCTAACTAGCATGGGGAAATATGTAAATTTAAAATGACCCTTCACATAATGAATATTAATTATTCAAATTTAATTAACAAATGGCTTATCCTATGGCTCTTTCATGATAATCATAGCCTTGCAGAGCTGGCATCATTGGAAATGACCACTAAAGCATGTAAAATTCAGGTTGCTTTCATTACTCCTTACTATACCAAATGGCAGAGGAATGATAGTTTTAAAAAGGAAAAATTCTCCAGCAAGCAGTCATTTTTATAGCTTTCTTTTTTTTCTTAGTCTGCTACTATGTGTTGTGGACCGCAATGGGTGGAGATAGAGTGAGAATTGAGCTAGATAATTGTGAGGATTTTCATAGGGACCTCATTACTTGGCACATTTGAAATGAGGGTGGTCTAGCACCACTATTATAGAATCTTTTGGGCCACAATGAGTTTTTTCGACCCAATTTGTTGGTTCATGGAAGGATAGGAAGGTCACCATGGGTGGCATTTCATTTGAGGTGAATGAAAAGGTTATTGGAAAGGTGATGGGGCTTTCCTATGATGGAAATAAATACAAAATAAACACAAAAATGAAAGATATGGAGAGTCTCAATGCTTTCTTCAAAGGTGATGAGAAGCCAGTTTGGAAGCAGTCTAGTTTTGACCGCGAGGCACTGCCAAAACCCTAGGACAAGGTGTGTCTTTCAATAATGAAATATGTTACTTTAAAAGGTTAGTTCAAGGTGTTTTATCATTACCATTTTCCACTGTTAAACCACTTTAGGCAAAAAATTACCCTCATCTTTCCATTTTTCTTCTCACCTCTCTAGAAAATTTGATTAAAGAAACCCTTGAGACTACTACTCTCAACTCGGATGACTCGGCCCCTTTACTACTTCATCAAGGCCTAATCCTTAGGCTCTACCAGTTTCATATTGTCATGTGCCTACCAAAACCCATCTCTGTTATGTGTGTTGAGGAATTGGAACCCCCTAATGTAGCCCCTATTAATCCTTCCCCTGCTACCTCTAAGGGTTCTAAGAGGAAAACCCCCATGCCTAAAATTGAACCCATTTTTTAACATAATCCCAAACCCCCTTCTAAAAAGAAGAAGAGCATGGTTGATTTAGCCCAGTCAAATGTGGTGGTTGGGTTATGTAAGCTAAAAAATAAATCCATCAAGAATGAAAACAGAACCACTACTAAGAAGAAGAGGAAAAAAGTTTCTCAGGGTCAGGCGGACTTGCTAGTCTTCGACAATGAAGGGAGGAGCACTAAGAATAAAGACTCCAAGGGAGACACCATGGTGGTTGTGAGCTTTGAAGTGGGGATGGAACAAACTAGTGTGATGAGTTCCTAAAAACTAGTGAAGAATGAAAAAGGTGCCCTGGTTGATGAGATTTCCAATGATTCAAAGTAGACTGGCAATAGGAATGAAGGAAAAAAAGACACTATTGAAGAGATGAATGAAGGGTTTGTGGAAGGAACTAGTCATTTTTTTCTGACATGAACCAGAGGCTTAAGGAGGAACCTAGTGTGCTATAGGAATAGGTTGCTAAACTAGAGTGGAAATTCATGTGTCTAGCCGGTTCACTATTAAAATGCTTCATAGATCTGTTGTCACTTTTTCTGATGTCACTAACAATGAAATGATTAAGAATTTTGAGGGAGAAGGACCCAACTAGATTGGGGATGATGTTTTAAATCTCCTCATCTAGAAATGAGATGTTAGTGTCTTGGTGTAGGTGGTGTTGGTGTTCCTGTTGTTTATGTGATGTGTCTGTGTCCTATTTTCATTTTTTTTGGTTATAAAATTTTTGTTAATGTTTTGAACTAGTTCCTTTTTGGCCCTTTGGGCTCTCCATGTAAAGGGTACATCACCCTATAAATGTTTCTTATATAATAAAAAACATAAGAAGATGAAAAATAAAGTTAGAAGAAAAAAAAACCTATTATAGATTATGTGGCATAGGAAATAAATGACTTAGGCTAAGAATTGAAAATAATGTGGACATCAAGAAAGGATGGAGGAATATAACACAAGATTAGTATCATTATTTACATGGATGGGTTGATAGGAATGACCACTATAAATACAAAGCAATGAAGAATGAGAAAATATCACTCAAGGTGATACACCATGATATAATATGAAGAATGAGCATCTAATAATTCTATAGTGTTCACACTAGGCTAGGTGTTCATGCAATCTAGGCTAGTATGATTCTTATTTACATTTATTTAACCACTCTATTTTCTTAAGAACACTTAGGTAGTTGTATCATTCAAACATATGCCTTATGTCTTAAGCATTTTATTGACACTCAACTAGTTTAGTTTAAGATATATCCTATCTATTATCTTAATTTTATTTTATTTATCTTCCACCTATCATACTAGATAATATTTAGTTAACTTCCACCTAATATACTAGTTCAACAATAGTTAGGTTTCACCTATCATGCAAAATTATATTTAGTTAACATCCATCCTTCATGCATTGAATAGCCTCACTTTTACTACATATAATAATGGGCTCATTTTTATTATGTAACTAATGTAAGCATTATAATTAATCATTCATTAAATTAATGAAGCTAGATACATATTATTTATCCATGTTCTTATTATCTTGCATCATAAATCTAGGTACAAGGTTATGCCACTTTACTATATATATTTTCCTTGTGCTTTGTCCTATTTTCATTTTTCTTTGACCTATTTAGACACCCATAAAGTTATATCTAGGTTTTCATTTTTCTTCTTCCTATTTGGGCACACACAACTTTGATAATTCAAGAGTTTAAGGCTTCCCTAATCCACATAATAGTCCATTTTATCACTAGGATAGTCATAATAGTGTAGCTTAGAATGATCAAGATAGTTGGGGTATAGAACAAGGACTCCCCTAGCACTCACCCACCCACCCTGACATGTTCACATAATTGATTTAGCCCCATGATGCACAAAATGAAAATTATGCTTGCCTAGAACTTTTCACTGAACACATTTGACACTTTTTGTAACTTCTAAAATATTTTCTCTATGGTCAAAAGGCTTGGAGGTTTAAAAAAATAAGAGAGGTTATTATGGAGGGACCCTACACATACCTATGGGTTTAGACAAAATATCTATAGGTTTCATAGATTCTAAGAAACAAATCATCATAGTTTGGTAATTTTTTACACTTAGGGATCTTAAGAGATTGCATTTGAATAGTATAGCATAAAATGTTTAGGATAGTTGGGGTGTGAAATAGGACCTTTCCTAGAATTCACCTACTCACTCATATGTTTTGGTGTTGTTTGTTTGGCCCCATGATGCACAAAACAAAAAATATGTTTTTCTACAACTTTTCACTAAATGCAACTGATGCTTTTTAAAACATTTGAAAAATTATCACCACGATCAAATGAATTGGAGATTTAAAAAATTGAGGGATGTTATTATGGAGGGACTATACATGACCTAGTAGGTATTTTAGATGGAATTTTCATAGGTACCATAGGTTTTGAGAACTCAACAAAGTATTAGAAAGCATGACATGTCTTCATCACAAGATGTTCAAATATGATCAACACTTGATGCACTATAAATAATATGTGGCCATGATGAAAGCTTGATGTATATTGAGTAACACTTGATGCAATGAAGGACTCGTTATGATATCAAGTAAAACTTGATTCATGTATATTTTATTTACCTAGTTAAGTGATACTTAACCAATATAATGTTTTATGGTTGACCAAGTGACACTCAATTGTGCATTGATAAAATATGATTTTTCAAGTATTACTTGATGCATGCATCAGTATTTGATGCAAAAATCCTAAATCAATGCACTTATCACTAGGAATGGTACACTATGTAGCACATGAACTATGTTGACAAGGTGGCATACCGAAAACATAGAAAGACAAAGAGAATGTACCTTAATATTTAGGAATGGAGTTGACCAATTGCACAATTATTATTTCTTCATTTTTGGCTTCACACACCTTCAAAATTATAACTTTTTAACAACTTTTTTCATATTCAATGTTCAATTTTATATCAATATAATAGAATTAGTAAAAAATGTGAAAATAATGATTCTATATTATCAAATTCAAACACCAAATAATAATTAACATTCCAACATTAAAACTTGAAAATATTAGCTCATAGAACCAAATTAAACCTAAAAGCATACAATTTACTTCTTCTATAGTGATAAAACAAATAAAGGCGGTGAAATATGCTAACAATTCAATCAAGATATATCCTCAACACCATGAAAAAAAGTATTTATTTTTCAAATAATGTGTAGAATTCAAAAAAGAAATGAGCATGTAAGTTATAAATAACAGAGACCTCATATTTTTTTTAATAATTTTTGTTTGTCCTTAAAATGTGAGTTTGTTATAGCATTGTTGCACTATAACATGCATGGAGTCCAATTCCAACAAGAAGAGTTGGGGAAAACTAGAGAAAAGAGAGAGAAGGGGGAGAAGAAGGAAGGGAGAGGATTACACACACAAAAATAAATATAGAAAAATATTAAACGAGAGAGGTGAGTGAGAGAGAGATAGGATTAGAGAGAAAATGAGTGACAAAGATAAAGAGATAGGGAGGGAGCAAGGGTGAGGTAGTGAGAGGATAGTGATAGAGAGGTGAAGTAGACATAATAAGAGAGTGAGAAGGAGGTATGTGCCACCCTAAACTCTCAACCATCATTCTTAAACCCTAAAACCTAAACCAAATACCTTAAACCCTAGGCCCTAAACCTTAAAACCTAACATTAATAATTTTTAACACTAAAATTTTTAAAATTAATTTAATCCATAAGCCCTCAACATTTAACCCTCCATTATAATTTTTAAATAATGGATGCACAATGTCGATGCTATGAAGTTGCAGCCTTCAAGAGGACCTTTTCCAAGAAAAAATTCACACACAGAGAAAGTGTTGCCACTTGAGCATGCAAATTGAGATTATATGATTGATCTAGAATATGATTACAAATGTACATATTCCCTAATTATATAGGCAAGAGTGAGATACCAAATGCATTAATATTTTTCCATGTGTCTTGATCAAACATCATGTGACAACATGTAAACCCTAACTAACTACTTAGGGAATGATGAAGTGATTGAGATAAGTTCTAGATGATATTCTAGAAGGAATCTTATCTCCTAAATACATGGAAAGGGTAATGACCACATTATTAATGATTTTACTAATAATGCAACCTAGGACTTAATTAATTAAATAAAAGACCTAAGTTAAATTTATGCTAGTGCAATTAAATAATTAATTACACCAACACCCCCCTATAAGTGCAACTTAGGGAGGAAATTATTATGCACTGATTATACAATGTGGGTCACAGCTACATAATGGTCATTTTAGGTACCCATTTACAAATGAGAATGGGATGCAACTAATCTCCCATAAATGGAGAAAAGGGGAAAACCTAGTGGGAAGAAAACCCCTCTCCAAAAAGGAGATGAAATGCAAAGAAGATGAAATGTAGATAAGTGAGGAAGGATGGAGGACTCCATGATACCCACCAAGTACACCATCCATCACATAGATACAATACAATCAATAGCTCCCCCCCCCATAGGAGGGAAAGAGAGAGACTATATAGCCCCCCCAAAGTATATGATCACCTACAAAAAGGGTAAGTGTCTGAAGACAAAACATGATCCAATGTCAAAAAACAACTTTTCTCCCTTTCGAAAGAAACAAAACCAAGTGCAAGTGAAAGGATGCTTCCCATTTCAGATAGGAATTGAAGGAAGGTAGGATGAAATTGAATTATGATAGTGTCTCTAAAAATTTCTCATATGTCTCCTTGCCCATGAAGGAGGAAGAAGCCACAATCAAAATAGGTACATTCCCAAATAATGAAGAAGGTGAAAAACTAGGACTATGCAAAAACTAATGTTGAATAAGATCCAAATACTATAATACAATTATTCTTCCATTGAAGGAATAGATGGAGACTAGATTTCCCCCCAGAATGAAGTTTCCTAGAAAAAACTAAAAGAAGTTTGAAGCAACAAAGGTGTTTGAACCACATGTCTCTCACTAGGAAGAAGCAAATCCAATGGTAGATACTGAAGAAACTCCAACTCCATAATGAAATGAGAGGGAAGAAGTCTCATATTGGATATCTTTAAAGAGAAAACAAGTGCCTCCAAGATAGTCTCTAGATCCCCAAACAAGATTGAGACACTAAAATGTGGAGACTCTAGAAAACTATCAAAAGTAGGATCTAAATAAAGGAGAAAGATCCCCTCAAGAATGTCCTCCAAACCTATAGAAGTAGCCAAGTTTTCAATAGTGGAAATAAAGCCATCTTATGATGTCAAATCTAGAAAACTGAATGTGTCTTGATGAATGATGGAAGCCTCAATCAATTACTCTGGGCAAGGAATCACTGAATGTGAAGGCATATCAACAGTCTCTAATGGAGAAGAAGCATCTGTCGAACCCTTGACATCCTCTTTTAAAGATTTAAGGAATTCCAAATCTATAAGCTCTTAAATAGCAATATCATCATGGGGTACTTGATCTGAAGAATGACATTCTAAATCATGATCATCAAAGAATGGTAGATTTTCATAATCTCCATATAGCTCCCAAATATTAGTCTATAGGATATGAGGAAAATCACAATGATCATTAGATTCCAAAACATCACAATCAACTTACATTGCAATGATCTCTAAGACAATATATCTATAGAAACTCCAAGAAAATTCATGAATACCTTGACTTGGATGGGGAACTATACCATATAGATGTGGTAATAATTCAAGTGAATGCATATGGTGTATGATCCCATCTCACCATTGTTTATAGTTTCCCTTGTACAACATAGTCAGAGAAGGAGTATATGTGAACCTCATAATGTACTATGAAATTTCTCCAAGATTACAAAGACAATATCCTTCAACAACAAATAAAAACTTCCAAATATGATATGCAACTAAAGAGATTCCACCCAATGCAAAAAATCCTTCTTTAAATTTTAGGATGTCCAAGTAATTGAACAAATGCACCAAATTGGAAAAAACTAATGCAAGAGCACCTAGAGCTAAAACTGAACAAAAGGAAAGGATTGATGGAAAAAGATCTGGAATATCTTCCTGATGTCACTGGAATCACTGAATTTTGATAAGCGGTTGAGAAGATATGAGCCTTTAAGTCCAAATTAGGGTTTTTACTTTAGTTGAATATAGATTTTTTTGACAAAAAAATTCTACAAAATATATTACACCACTAGAAAGTAGACTGAATCTTCTTTATAAAAATATCTCGTTTGTTGAATTTCCACACTATAGTGAGAATATATGGCGATTTGAAAAACACTGCCCTATGAGGGCCTACAGACTAAACAGGTGAAAAATTATAGCACCTCAGGAAAAAAAATCCAAACCTTGGTCACTGATATGACCACAGTCTTAAAGTTTGCAAAAAAATGCCCCCAAGAGAGGGTGGCAGCGAAGCTAAAGGCTCGGGCAGAGCTCAAGGCTTGGGTGGAGCAAAAAGGTTTGGGCGACACCACTTGATATAGTGGTTCCCTTGGTTATGGATAGAACCAAGTCTGTTGGAAACAAGCAACACTAAGGGGGGGTGAATCAGTGTTGTGCAAAAATTAAATTTATTATTCTAATCTTTAACCCACTTAAGATATTCAACCAAAAGAAATATGCAGGAACAAAAAGAAAACAACCACAACACCATAACACAAGGATTTTTACGTGGAAACCCTGTTAGGGGAAAAACCATGGTGGATGGCCAATCCACAATATGATTTGAGTATACTCAAAAGAAAGATTACAATGTGGGAATGCACTTGCATTTAGGTGCACTGCTTAGAGCTCACTACTCAAAATAGAAAGGAACACTACCTTTAAAGATTTGTATTAGATCCAAGAGAATGGACTAAAAGAGTAGCATCTACAAATGGTCGATTACGGTTTTGGTTAGGTTTAGTAGTTGATCTTCTGTCCTTGTGACTAATTTTGCACTTCTTCTTTGCTCTGCTCTAACTCGCATCACAAAATATTTAATGCACAAGTGAAACTATGCATAATCACTCAATCAAGCTTCTAATATTCGTAACACACATTGATACACCTTATTCACACACAAAATGATATAATTGATCATTTATATATGTCCGCGACTAAGAATTTAATCGCAACAAGTCGACTTCAATAAAACTTAAAATATTTACAACTGTCAGCTCAAATCATGAATAATATTCAATTTGTATCAACAATAGTCATCCACAACTTAGCTTGGACCCAAATCAAGATGCTTGAACATAAAAACATTTGAGTAAACACTCCTCGAATATCTACGACATGTTATATCAACTAGGTCGGCTACCAAACACTGATGAGCAGAAAGACATCCAACTGAATCTCTAGACTTGCACACAACTTGATACAAGGAAGTAAGATTTTTGGATAACACAAGACATACATTGATAAACCTCCCATGAGATTTATAACCCAAAATAACAATAGAAAATTTGCATGTGAATTGATGAACACAAAACTGTGGAATGCATTGTTCTTCCTTGGTTGTCTGCAATTTCTCTACCAATATGAGCAAATGATGAAGTGTGGATTCAATCACCGACTAGGGTTGCCATCAATGAAAAAACCAAAAAATATTTGCACTGTCTCTTGCCAACAATCTCCTCCTTTGGCATTGATGGCAACACTTAGTGAAAAATGACTAAGTGTCGAACCAGTACCAACATGAATTACACTGCCACTTCAAAACTTCAAAAATAATCTTCAATCTCAACTTAGAAATGCAACTCCCCCTAGGATGAATATAATTTTTTCATTATACAAATCTCCCCCTTTGACATCAATGGAAAAACTAGGGAAACCGAAAAATCAAAATTTCAAATTGTACAAGCATGATCTTGTAACTTACACAAATTTGAAAACATCTGCAAAATCTCTCTTCAACACACTCAAATTTTTGTCCCAAACCCTTTCGAGACTCTCCAGAATTGTTATGTGACCACAAACTAAATAATATTGAGTTCCTGCAGTCTCAATATTCATTGGGGACTCACTAATAACCATAACATCTTTGGCTTCCTTTAATGCATTCACCATTATTTCAATCTTTGGACCAATTATTCCTCTGAGTTCACATGCTCTTCCTACAATCCTGTCATTTTCATTCTTCAAGATCCTTATTTTTTCAAGTAGAGAGAATACTTGACCTTCTTGCTCACCAACATTACTAGCTAACAAATCAAAAGCATCATAAATGGTAGCCAATTGTTTTTCAAGATCCTTCACCTTATTATCATTGTCTTTAGTAAATTTGGACAAAACCAAACATGACTTATAGGCCTTTCCACCTTCAGATAGAGAATCTTGAATATTCTTCATAGAGGTGGCTAACAAAGTTTTATCATTTGCAATTAGTTCTTTCAACCTACCAAATACTTTTCCATCAAACTCCTGCTTTTTAACCATCGATGGTTTTTCAAGAGACTAGAAATGAGTACTTATAGAATTTATGAGATTCTTCAATTCACCAGAAGAGGAACCAAATAGATCCTTAACATGAGTTGGCATAATTTTATCCATAACTCTAGATGCAAGATTTAATAATTCATTGTCCTCAATGTGAGACTTCAGAATCTTCTTGCTAGCCTTAGCTTGTGCAATTGATGCAACCTTCATTATCTAAATTGGGGACAAGTTGGATAGATTGATTGGGCCTTCAATCAATTCAGGATCAAATCCTTCATGTTGTTCCACTAGAAATTTATTCACTACCTCGGCAATGTCTCTTGCTTCCACTGGGATTTCCTTAACTTGAACCTTTTCTTCTTCGACTTTTGGTTCTTCAGTAACTATTTCTTTTATTACCTTTAGGAGCTTCTACTTCTTCATTTGGCATCTCCTTTCCTTCAGCTAATACAACCTTAGGAACTTCAGTCTCCATAGGAACTTTTGTATTACCCACATTAGGAGGAATCTGTTTATCCTCGGTATCTACATTCACCTCCTCATTTACCGGATCAAATACAACATCTTTAGCATTCACTTCTTCAACATTGATCTTGTTGTTTGACAGAAATGCTTCCAGGATTTTCTTGGTTTCATTAGCAACAACACCAGTTTCACTGATCATAAGTTTGTTCACCCTTATTTTTCTTTTGAATTCCTTCTTGGATTTTTCCACAAGTGAATTCATCTCCTCAATAGACATTTCTGGACATAAGTCTGCAAGAATTTTCTTTCTCATATGTTCTTCTTTTGTCCTGACACTTACTCTTCTCGACTCCAAAACATCATACAGACTATTAGGTAAACTAGACATAATTTCAACAAGAAATTTATTGAAAATATTTAGATGTTTTATTGTTTCCTCTTCAAGAATTTTTTGACCTGGTTCATCAAAAGTTTCATACCACTTGTAGAGGGGCATGAGGTTTCCATCCTTGACAACAACATTCTCAACTTCTTCAACTGTCATACTTGGTTTGTCAATTTTTTCCTTCTTCTTTTCCCCTTCTTCCTCATCAAAAGATTTCCTCTTGGTTATCTTCATAGCCTGAGTGCTAGTAGCCTTTATTTCTTTCACACCTTCATCTAACTCAGTCTCCTCATATTTTGAGATGGCTTCATAAGTTCTTGTGCTCTTGTTCTTCTTCCTCTTACCGAAAGCCTTACCTGGCTTGGTTGTAGGAGGGGATAGGGATGGAGAACTCCTTGTCGATCTAGTACGAGCAGAGGAACCTACTGGACTAGTAGATTCGGTTCTTGTTGGCTCTTTTCCTGATTCAACTTCATCTCTCTTCCTTATAGCTTCTTTCAACTCTTTGACTGTAGACAAACCCATTCTTTTTGCAATGACTTCCACTTCTTTTCTTACTCTTCTGATAATCTTAGGCTTCTTTAGCTATTCATACACCTACATATCTTTTTTAGCATAGGTTCCAAACCTTTCTTCTACCAGATCGAGAGGCGTGCTCATAATATTTTTTTGCATACATCTTCAAGATGTTCTCCTTGACTTCATATCCCATATGAATAATCCACATCATTTTGGGATCAATGGCTTCCATATTTCATTGATCAATATCTACCATGAAACATATTGTATCTTTGTACTTCTCTACAATTGAAGTAGGAATTCTTTCGCTTGCATGCATCAAATTCTGACAATTTTTTAAGTACCCCTAGAGGGAAGTTATTATGGTTTGATGATCACCAATTCCATACAATATATCTCTTATTTGAACAACTACAAACTGATTACTTTCCCAACACCCAGAACCTCACTCATGAAATAAAAGAATAGAAACAGTAGCAAATTAAAATATTTAAAAGAATTATTGTCTTTCTTAATCTTACCCAGATTCTCCATTAGCTGACTTCTAAGCAGCTCACACAAGTCATAATCTACATTTTCTTTTATCATTTGATAGGCTGCATAAATGGCCATACCAGATATTGAATTATCTTGGTTGGAGTGGTAGACCTTGTAGCCAATGACCATCAATGCAAATTTCACATCCATTTCAGCAATATCTTTGATTTGCATTGCCCTTTTATCAAATTTTACACCTGTTGCATTAGTAACCTTTTGATTCTTCACAGATTTCAAGATTGGTAGTCCACCGAAGGAATTTAGACTTGTGACCACGCTTATAGCCTCTTTCGTAATCTTAAAAGGTATATTCACCCACATGAACTTGGTATGAACTTGGCTCAAAACATATCACACCCATTTTCTTTCCTCAAATATGGGGAATTTCACAAATTGTGTGAACTTCTTCTCTTCTAGGGTTTTGTATTTCAGCTTAACAATGAATTCCTATCCAATTATATGGTTGTAATACAAATTCAGCATTTTTTAGCTTCCTAATTCTTCAATATTGGCATGTATGTAAGCCCTAATGTCTTTAGTTTGCAAGACACCGTACAGTACAGAAGAAAATGCACCTAGGGGCTCGTTCTCAATAGACTTAAAAGGATGCCACTTGAACTTCAGACGGGATCTATCCTTGACTTCAACTACTAATGGAGTGGCCATTTTTAAAAATTCACAAGTTTTTTGATAAATACCCTTTTGTTGGATCAGAGTTTGATTGCTGAATCTTCTTCACACTTGAATCTCGCCGCAATTCAGCAAATTTCACCCTAGAGCTCTCCAAAATTATTTTCTCCAAAACACAAAGTGACAAATGAAAGATAAAAATGACCTTTTATCATTCACACAACTAACCCTTTTGTCACAATAAATGCTTTTACCCTAACTCATCTAGTTACCCTATTTCCATGCATTATGACAGATAGTTCTTGTGTAGATCTCTAGTACTGTATAATACTTTCTCCAATTGGTTGAAGAAAATCTAAAAAGCATCTATGCACTTACTGGACTTGTCCACATTCCAGTGACAGTTATCGACAGGGGCTTAAGAGATTTTCTTGACAGCTCCCCCTAGGCCAAAGGCCTAAAACTAATTCATGGGGAAATTACCAGAAGAAAATTCTGGTGTTGGCACATTTCCTTCAATAGAGGGATCCTTCTTCACCCATTTCTTCTAAATTTTCCTCCTAATCACATATGTGGTGACTTTACCTTTTCCCTTAACATCCTGCTGCATTTTTTGTTTTACCAAACCTCTTTTTTTTCAATAGAATCTAGCAGTGTGGCCAAATTTGTTGCAATTGTAACACAACATTTCTTTGTCTAGACCTACTATTCCACTGATTTTTTCTTGATCTGCATTGATTGGCAATATGCCTTAGTCTATTGCATGCATAGCATTTGACATCTCTATGAAAGTTGTTCATCACATTTATGCATCCATTTGACTTATGACCAAACTTATTACAATTAAAGAACTGACCTAAGAATGATGGTCTACTTGGATTCATCCTGCTTCTACATTGAGAATCCATATGACCAAATTTATTGCAAGTAAAATAGTAAACATTGAATCTTTGAGAATTTCGTTGTCTTACCAGATTCCTTCTAGCTCCATTCATCTAATTTCCTTGCCTAAATCTCCCTTATCCAAATTTCCTTTGTACAGATCCAAAAATTTCTCCTTCTTCATATCCAATAGCTTGCTTGTCACCATCAGTCCTCTAACCTTTAATGAGTTCATTAAGCTTGGTTGAACTTGCTTTGAATTTCTCCTTGTACTCATTTGTAGCAGTAAGTTCATTTCTAAGATCATCAAGCTATTTTTCAAGCACTTCCTAATTTTTTTAGATTGTTCCAATTCATTGTCCAATTGGTTGCATTCTTTATATTTTTTCTTTAAAGGATTGAGCAAGCTTTTCTTCATTCTTCCTTCTATCTTCAATCTCCTTGGTCATTTTCATCATGATAGATTACATCTCTCGCTTTAGGGAAACATTTTCTCTAGAAAAAATTTCACATTATTTTGTTTTCTCTTTCAAGGCATGACTCAATTTTTCATCTTCCATGCTTCTAATCTTCTACTGAAGTTGATCACACAATTCCTTTCTTTTCTCCCTTGATTCATTGATTTTTTCTTTCAATGATTGAATGAATTTTTCTGCATTCTCTAGATTTTCCTGTAGTTCCCAGTTCTCTGATTTTGACTAGTCAAGATCATCCAGGGCCACCAATATTTGTTGTTGAAGACTGCTTGTATCCATTGAAAACACTTTCCAAGATCTCCCCAAGCTGTTAGACTTCTTTCAAGGACCTAGCTCTAATACCAATTGTTAGAAACAAGCAACACTGAGAGGGGGGTGAATTAGTGTTGTGCAAAAATTAAATTTATTATTTTGATCCTTAACCCACTTAAAACATTCAACCAAAATAAATATGCAGGAATAGAAAGAAAACAACCACAACATCATAACACAAGTATTTTTACATGGAAACCCTGTCAGGGGAAAAACCATGGCAGATGGCCAATCCACAATATGATCTGAGTATATTCAAAAGAAAGATTACAATATGGGAATACACTTCCATTCAGGTGCATTGCCTATAGCTCACTACTCAAAATAGAAAGGTACATTTCCTTACCAATTTTTGGATTAGATCCAAGAGAAAATTAGCATCTACGAATGGTTGATTACAGTTTTGGTTAGGTTTAGTAGTCAATCTTCTATCCTTTTGACTGATTCTGCACTTTTGCTCTGCTCTGCTCTAACTCGCATCACAAAATCTTTAATGCACAAGTGAAACTATGCATAATCACTCAATCACCCTTCTGATATTTGTAACACACATCAACACACCTTATTCACACACAAAATGATATAATTGATCATTTATATATATCTGCAACTATGAATTTAATCGTAACAAGTTAGCTTTAATAAAACTTAAAATATTTACAACTATTGGCTCAAATCATGTATAATATTCAATGAGTATCCACAATGGTCATCCAAAAATTAGCTTAGACCCAAATAAAGATTCTCGAAAACAAAAACATTTGAGTAAACACTCCTTGAATATCTACGACACGTTATATCAACTGGGTCAGCCACCAAACACTGATGAGTAGAATGACATCCAACCAAATCTCCAGACTTGCACACAACTTGATACGAGGCACTGAGATTTTTGGATAACACAAGCCATACATTGTTCAACCTCCCATGAGATCCACAACCCAAAATAATAACAGAAAATTTGCATGTGAATCGATGAACACAAAACTACAAAATGCATTGTTCTTCCTTGGTTGTCTTAATCTATTTGTCAATATGAGCAAATGATGATGTTTGGATCCAATCACCGACTAGGGTTGCCATCAATGAAAACACTAGAAAATATTTGTAGTGTCTCTTGCCAATAGAGTCTTCTTGTGGTCATCAATGATGAATGAGTAATCAGTAGGAGAGTAGATTAGGTCATTGTGGAGAGGGAGCTCAAGCTAGTGAAGAATCTAGCATTGAACAAGTCAATACAAGTGATCAAGATGCCAACTAGATGGGATGTGAGCAATGGAAAATGGGACTCGGATCCCCCCAAGTGGTCCAACAACCATAGTACTCCCCTCTCATGATTTACTGTAGCCAAAAAAAGAATTTTTGTAGACCATGGGCTAACAAATCAATATTTTTTAGGTTTTATTTAATTTACAAAAAAATTGCAATTAAAAAATCAGAAAAAACCTTTTGAATATTACGTTCGCCATGATAATTATTAATCTGCAAAAAATGATCCTCACTGAAGAATTTTAAAAGTCAAAAAATATCAAACCCTTGCAATATATGTTGACAGGTTATTTTAAATAAGCCTGAAATTTTTAAAGCTAATGGAGATAATTTGATGTCGACAATGTAATAATTTTTTTGTCGCTCTAATTAAGTTTTCAAAACTATAGAGAACCCATAATAATTTTTTCCCAAAAATAATATGAAATAAGCCTAATTTTTCTAAAATGAAAAATGGTCTGCAACTGAAAAAAAATTCCATGGAGGACAACTAACAAGGAGGATTATTTTATCACAAATTTGCACAGATCGTACTAGTTAATTCTACAAACCCTAAAATACCTCTAATGGCTCTCGGGTTGATGTATCCAATTTTTATGAATGAACATGGGATCCTAGGGTTTTGAGGACTTTTGAAGACATTGGTGAGCTTGGATTTGACTCAATTTTCTCTAGAAATTAGCTTGGTCCCCAAGTGGAGCCAAGTAGCCTACAATGAATCTCTCTAGCCCAAATTTCTTGATCCTGAGATAAATCTTCAACAAAAAAGCTATGATACCATGTTGAAATAATGGATGCACAATGTCCCTACGAAGTTGTAGCCTTCAAGAGGATCTTTTCCAAGAAGAAATTCACCCACACAGAAAGTGTTGCAAATTGAGCATGCAAATTGGTATTATCTGATTGATCTAGAATATGATTACAAATGTACATATGCCCTGATTATATAGGCAAGAGTGAGATACAAGATGCATTAAGATGTTGCCATGTGTCTTGATCAAACATCATGTGACAACATGTAAACCCTAACTAACTACCTAGGGAATGATGAAGTGATTGAGATAAGTTCTAGATGATATTCTAGAAGGAAACTTATTCCTAAATACATGGAAAGGGTAATGACCCCATTATTAATTATTTTCCTAATAATGCAGCCTAAGACTTAATTAATTAAATAAAAGACCTAAGTTAAACTTATGCTAGTGTAATTAAATAATTAATTACACCAACACATAAATCCTAAGCCCTAAACCAAATACCCTAAATTTTAGGCTCTAAACCCTAAATAATAAACCCTAAAACCTGAAACCTAAAATCTAAAACCTGGCATTAGTAATTTTTAACTCTAAAACCTTAAAACTAAATTTAATCCCTAAACCCCCAAATTTCAACCCTACATTATAAACCTTATACCCTAAAATAAATACCCTAAACCATAAACCTTAGGAAGAAGAGATGAAGAGAGAGTGATGGAGAGAGGGAGAAGTAGAGAGAGAGGGAGGGATAGAGGGATGGAGGGGTAGTGAAGAGAGAGAGAGAGAGAATTAGAGAGGTGAGAGAAAAAAGAGAGAAGAGAATGAGAGAGAGGGGTAGGGAGGTAGGGAGGTAGGGAGGGAGAGGTGAGAGATAGGTAGGTAGACCCTCAACCCTACATCATCAACCCTAAACCCTAAACTCTAAACTCTATATGCTAAGTAGGGAGAGAAGAGAAAGGTAGAGAAGAAGATAGAGAGAAATATATGGAGGGAGGGAGAGGAGAAGGGAGGTTAATATGTAGAGAAAGAGAGAGGATAGAGAGAGAAAGGGAAAGATAGAGAGAGTAAGGTACAAAGGGATGGAAGGAGATGTAGCAAGAGGAGAGAGATGAAGAGATGAAAGATAGGAGAGAGAGGTAGAGAGATGAGAGACAAAGAGAGAGAAGAGAAGGAGAGAGAAAGAGAGGAGTAGGGAGAGAGGAACAGAGTGGTGGAGAGGAGAGATAGAGAGGTGAGAGAGAGGTAGGTAGACCCTCAACCCTCTATCATGAAACCTAAACTCTAAACTCTATATGTTAAATAGGAAGAAATGGAGAGAGGAAGGGAGGGAGAAATATAAGGAGGAAGGGAGAGAGGGAGAGAGGGAGAGATGGAAAGAGGAAGAAAGGGAGAGATATAGAGAAAGAGAGAGAGGAGAAGTAGAGAGGGAGAGAGCAAGTGATGGAGGGAGGGAGAGGTAGAGAGAGAAAGGTAGGGAAGGAGGGAGAGGTAGCAAGGGGAGAGAGATAGACAAGTGAGAGAGAGGTAGAGAGGGGAGGGAAGTAGGAGAGAGAGGGGGAGGGAGGTAGATAGATGAGAGAGGGTATGAGGTAGATAAGGGAGGCAGGTAGAGAGGTGAGAGATAGAGGGTGAGAGATAGAGAAGGGAAGGAGGTAGAGTGGTGAGAGAGAGAGAGAGAGGTTATGAGGTAGAAAGAGTAGGGATGTATAGAGGAGAGAGAGAGGGGATGGAGGTAGAGAAGTGAGAGAGGATAGGAGGGAGAGAGAGAGAGAGAGAGAGAGAGAGAGGGAGGGAGGGAGGGAGGGAGGGAGGGAGGGAGGGAGAGAGGGGAGAGTAGAGAGGTAGAGATGTGTGAGAGAAAGGGGGAAAAAGGGAAGTAGAGATGTGTGTGTGTGTGTGAGTGTGTGTGTGAGAGAGAGAGAGAGAGAGAGAGATGGTAGGAGGTAAGGGAGGGGAGGGAGGTAGAGAGGAGGGAGAGGGTAGGAAGTAGAGAGGAGGACAGAGAGATGAGGGTCAAAGAGGAGAGAGAGATAGAGAGGAGGCAGTAGGAGGTAGAGAGGGGGGGAGGTAGAGAGAGGGAGAGGAAGGTAGAGAAGTGAGAGAGAGAGAGAGAGAGTAGGAGGTAGAGAGATGAGGGAGGGAGAGATAGAAAGAGACTGTAGGAGTTAGAGAGGAGAGCGGGGTAGAGGGGGAGAGGGAGAAATAGAAGATTAGGGAGTCATTTTTCCTTCAAAACAATATAATTATATGTTATAACACACTTGCATTATTGAAATCTTGTACAAAAATAATGTAAGTGTATTATAACACGGGCACATTATAACATGCTCATGTTAATTTTTTCTTTGGGAATTACACACTTGTGTTATTGAAATATTATACAAAAAATAACATAAGCATGTTATAACAAGGGCACATTATAACATGCTCATGTTACATTTTTCCTTGGTAATTTCCAAACCTTAGGGTTATATTTTTCTTGGGTTTCCAACTCAAAGTTTTGGAATGACATTTTAATGTCCAAAGACATGTTTTTGCATATTATAAAAAAAATTGACACAACCTTGAGCGTGTTCCCCATCAAGTTTGCACGTGCTTCAATTTTAAGTCAAAAAAATTGCATAGTAATGTTTAGCTCTTTGTTAGCTTTTCTAACAATGTAATTTTATTCATGTTTCGAATATTTTAGGGTTTTGATCTTTAATTTATTTTACTAGTGTCTACTTTTGTCAAAAAACTACTATGGTATTTTTGGTATCATTTTTTACCCATTCTTTGAAATTTGAAACAAAATACTTTTTTACAAACTAGACTCCATTTTGGTTCCCCATCTCCCTACATATACACATTTTACCTATTTTTCTTTTTTTGGTTGTCATTATCAACACCATTATTGTTACCCTAGCTTGTCCATATCCTTAGGGTGCTACCTTACATCCCTTATTATCTTGACCATAATCAATTTCTATTATCCAATATCCATTATCTAGTTTCTACTTTCATTTTACATTTATCTATTAAAATGGAGATAAAATTGCACAAATTATACCATTGTCGAATAGAATTAATAGTAAATATTATATTTCTTCAAGATATTACATCCAATACATTGTATTTTTAAAGCCATTATTTTCTTGTGAATAAACACTCCAAATTCCCTTATTGGAATAACTCCCTAAAACTAACAACTAACTATTAACTAATTTATTAAATATAAACTCTAATTTCCTAACAACCCCACTTAAACTTTACATTATAGAAAAGCAAAAACAAAATCTAAAAGTGTAAACCTTAAATTCCTAACATATCCCCCCTTAAGGTTTACATTATAAAAAGAAAACCAAAATATTGTATCAGCATCAACCTAAACTTCTTGGTCAAGGAAAATGGTTTGATTAGCTAACCATGCATCAACATCAACCCAACTCCTTTGTCTACGAAAATGTCTTGAGTATCAAATCAAACTCCTCATGTCTAGGTAAATTTTATGATTATCCAACTCTACATCAACATCAATCCAAACTCCTTGTGTTTGGATAAATGTTCTATTTTTCCAACGTTTACCTATGAATCAAGACACAATCCACTATTCACAAGAAAATCACCAACCAATTGTGAATCAAGACTAACTCTATTATCCATATTAACACTCCTCCATTTGTGGATTGATACTTACTCAATTATCCACAAATACACATCTACAAAAATATCATTGGATCAAGATGAATTCAATTATCCATAGATAATTTGTGGATTCAACTATCCACAGACCAACAACCCACCAGGTTTGTGAATTCAACTATCCACAAACCAGCAAATCACCGCATGCCTAATCTTGCTCCTAAAAGGACTAGAGATGAAATAAATGCTTCTCATACAAGGAATCATCCCTAAGCAAGAAGCTAGCTCAATATGATAGATGTCCTCCTACCTCTATTCCCTCCAGCCTACAATATGATCTTTAGATCTTAATCACCATGTACAACATTAATTTCTCTAAATGCATCATTAGTAAATGTATAAAAGTGTGTATACACAAAGATGTCAAATTTAGCCCATAGTGCATTGATTACAAAAAATATTAATGTATTTGGTAGGACCATTCTCTTTGTCAAATGACGAACTCATACATAATCCTAATTCCCCTTGCTTTTTCTTATATGGAATCATTCCTCTAATTGTTCTCCTTATTTCAAAATAAAATCCCACTACAACCTTATTTCTTCAATTGCAAAATAATTATCATTACCATGCATTTTGACTTCTAAATAAATGGAAAACTTTACCCAGCAAATAAGAAGTCACCTATCCATACTAATAGTACCAATAGTGAACCTTAAAACGCCTCATCAGAACCTCAAAACACCTCAGCACATGGAAAGTGGCACACTGGAATGAATTTGAAAAATTGAACATAACAAATAAATCTCCCTATCATGCCTTTCTGTCATGATATATTCTATAATAAATACAAGAAATGTGAATTCTTATCCCTCAATATGGATACCGATTAAAGTCTTATACTTAGTAAATGATATATCATGTGCAACATTTTTTATCTTATCACGCCTTAAAAGGTTATCAGACAGAAAATTTCTTACACTTGGTCTTCTCATGCACAATATCTTCTTCTCCATATGCTTTGCACAAGTGATTGCTTCTATACAATTTCAGATTAGTCTCTCTTGCAAAATTTTCAAAGTTTACACATAGGAACATAGATCTTTATTCTACTCCGATATATGATCAAAAATTACAAATTGGAACACATATTCGATTAGATTCTCCAATGCAACAATAATAAATGAATATGGTGAACAATGAAACTTTGAACAAAGATCTGATACTAGTGGAAAACTCTATAATAAAGACAGGAACCTTTAAAATTTGCAAATAAGACAATTAAATACTCCTCATTGATCATCATTCACCAGCATCTCTCACGCCTTGTTTTTATCTAGTGCAGGAAGCACTACTGAACGCCCTGCCTAATAAATTTCAATGGCTTCCAAATATATTACACTATGTCAGGTTATCATTCATAGGCACAGAACTTGAGGATGCTCTAGTACCAATGTTAAAATGGAGATAAAATTGCATAGATTATACTATTATTGAATAGAAATAATAGTAAATATTATATTTCTTCGAGATATTATATCTAATACATTAAAATTTTTAAAGTCATTTTGAATATCCACTCCAAATTCCCTTACAAGAATAACTCCCTAAAACTAACAATTAACTATTGACTAGTTTATTAAATGTAAACTTTAATTTCCTAACATTATCAAAGTACCCTTCTCTATGGGCCACTTCTACTCTATTTTTCATTTCCTTTTTTCCTTTGTCTTCTTATTTATTCTATTGAATGAATATTCATATCTCTCCCAAAGTGGTCAAATCAATTTTATTATATTTTCTTATGTTCATGTTATGACATGTATTTTGTAATCTGGTCTTCGATAGATTTTTATTTGATTTTCCTTTCCTTTCCTTATGTGTGATTTCTCTTTCTTAGTGATGTTAGTTTTTATTTGTATACAATGACTACTTTTGATGGATACTTTTGTAAGACTAGCTACAATCACAAGAACAAAAAATAAAGACATATACAAAGACCAATATCTCTCATTTAATAAAATATATTCTTGACATTTCATGATTATCTATATGCTTTATTATAATTGTATTTTAGCAAACTTCTTCCTCTAGAATACATAAGTCTACTTAAGCAAGGACAAGATGTAAGAACATAAATTGAATAGCCTACTATTTATTTTACATATTATTTGCTCATTTTAGTCTTCCTAAGTTATCCCTTTTTATCCCTTTCTAGCCCATTTTCCCTCTTCCCCCTAGATTTTCTCCTTTCCATGTGTAGTTTTCCTCTTTTATGTGACATTTTCACTTTTTGAACCTGTATTTTATTTTATTTTTATTCACCTCCTTAATTCCCCTATATTTAAATTTTTGAGCCTTTATGCCATTTTATTTTTATTTATCCTCATTTTTTTAATTGTCCTCATGTATTCCTCTACCTCTTTTTTCTAAATATTTAATATTTTGCTCACCCATTTGCTTTAGAATTAATTTTTTCTTTTATTCTATGTTCTCTTAAAATAAAATAGTTATCCCACATTCACTATATAAAGGGTAATCTTATTTTCAAGGAATGGATGAATCACAAATAGTAATAAGGCAATGGAAGTACAAATTCACACTTCAATAATCACTTGATGAAGCTCAAGATCTTGACTCAAAAATGAATAACAAAATCATCATAACAAAAATTTTGGTTTGCTCCATTGTGTTTTGCTCTTCAAAGAAACAATAACCATGAAAGAACAATGATGCAATGATGCAATGATAATAATAAATGTTCAAAGATAAATGATACCTATGCTTGATAATCATAAAGATAACGTGTTTGCTTGTTAATGATAATGTTTGATTACTTGATAATCTTGATAGTGTTTGATAGTGATCTTGATAGTAATTATGATGTGGGGGATATGAATGGATGAAGGATTTGTATTTATATACTTCACTTGATATGTCTCTAATGGTGGAGATTAATTAGAACATGATCAATGGATAGGAAAATTCAAGATAAGGTTGGAGCTAAATTTTAATTTTGATGGAGGAAAAGTTAAAAGAATTAAATAAATAATTGTATTTAATTCATAAGGATAGTTGGAGAAATAAGTAAATATTACTTATTTATTTTAGAGCAAAGACTTAATTTAAATAAACTATTTTAATTTATTTAAAAGATGAGTGTTAGTTAATTAAATAATTTTTGAAAGCTATTTAATTATAGAGGACCAAAGATAAATTTAATTTGATTTTAATTAATGTTGGAGGGAAAATGATAAATTAAGAACTATTTTACTAATACATATATGATGAAAAATATTAAGATAATTAAATAATAGTATGGATGAAAGGGGGAAATATTAGCATAATTAAATTAGTAAAAAAATTAATTAAGTAATGATCGAATAAATATAAGGATAATGATGAAATAATAAGAAGAAAATACATTAGTTATTTCTACCTATGTCTACACAAAAATCTATTAAAAGACCCCTCTATTGGGAATTAAGTTGTCTCAACCTTTGCAATTTCCTAGCATTAAAATATTAATTTATTAATGCTTATGTTATAATTTCTTGCTCATATTAATTTATCATCTAATATGACTTGGCATAGTGAGTTGTTGACATATTGGGAGATGACATGGGATGTGACATGGATGTTGTGGTCCCCAAAAGGCAATGTAGGAATCTCACTTTGGGAAAATATTCTTTGACATGTGTCAATTTCTTTGATGGATTCTATGACGATCTTATGATGGATTCTTATGAAGATCTTATGATGAATTCCTATGATGATCTTATGTCACGTAAGAGCCAGATTCTATGAAAGGTTGGACAAGTGTTGGAAGGCATCTTTGCATGGGGAAAGTGGGTGCCCAAGTTTGACCTATGACAGGCTATAAGAGAATGTAAGAGGCATCTTCTATTTTTAGTTAGTTATGACAGATTCTCTTACAGCTGTAAAAGTTGTCATATATGATGGATTCTATGATATTGTAAGGAATTTGTCATACCTATTAGGGGAAATTTTGGGGCATCCAAGTATGGAGGCATGTAATGGGTAAGGAATCATTGGACAAGTGTCACAAGAGTCAACTATGTGTTGGAAAAATGTGCCACATGGATTTGGACGCACATCTCTTGTAGCTTGCTCTAGAAGCTACCTTCAAGCTTATATTTCTCTATATATTGGATGTCTTGGAGTGGTTTTAGTATTTTTTTTTTGCAAGTATCATTATGCTATCAAAATAGCTCCATAAATCAACATTTTTGTACTCCTAGAAGAATTTACATTGCAAGTGCGTTGTAATCAGTTGATTAAATAATACATTATGTAGGTTTGGAGTGTGTGGTATTTCTCCTGAAATAGTTTTCCCCGTGTCTATTTTGTGTTGTGAAATTTTGATACTTGCAAGTGTTGTTATTTTAATAATCCCCCTATTGTGAAACTCTCTAGTAACTATTACAAAAGAATTAAAATTTTACATATCTCCTCTTAGATCAATGTTAGGAAGTAGTTCTACATACCTTGCTTCCTTTCAATTGGTATCAGAGCTTGATCACCTTTGATTCTAGTTGTTGGCTAGAGGAGTTTTTGTACTAATCTTCATTTGAGTGGGAGCCTATGTAGTGAGTGTGAAATCTTTGTTGTAAGAGAGATGACTAGCACATCTAGAAGAATTGAGATTGAGATGTTTAATGACAAAAAATTTGAACTTTGGAAGATGAAAATGGAGGATATGCTCGTAGACAGAGATCTGCGGACTGCCATATCTAGAACCAAACTAGTTACAACAACCCAAGAAGATTGAGATCTATTGGATTGGAAATCCAAGGGTCTAATAAGACTTTGTTTGGTTGATTTCATTCTCTTGAATTTCCATGAAGAGAAAACTACAAAGGACCTTTGGAAGAAACTTGGAGATGTTTATCAGGAAAAATCCCTAGTGAACACGTTATTCCTAAGAAAGAAGTTGTGCTCTTTGAAGATAGAAGATGGAGGATCTGTGGCAGATCATTTAAATGCATATAACATGTTGATTGCTCAAATAGGTTCTATTGGAGACAAGATTGATGAACAAGACTGTTGTATGCTCTTGTTGTGTTCTTTTTTAGACTCACAAGTTCACCTGGTGATGGTTATTGGAAGTACAACAACCACTTTCAAAATGGATAAGGTGGTTGCTTCATTGTTATCTGAAGGAATGTAGAGACATTCTTCTGAGATGTCCAAGGAGACCCTTGTTGTTCATGGTATAATGAAGGAGAAAGGCCAAGAAGAAAGACAAGAATTCTAAGCCCAAGTCTCCGAAGATCTAAGTCTATTGGTAAGAAGTACAAGGCTCTATGTTGGAATTGCAAAAAACCTAGTCACTTTTGTGAGTGCAATGAGAAGAAAAATAAGAAGAGAAATAATGATTCTAAATCAGACAAGTCTTCTTAGGATGATGGTGAAGTGTTTGTCACTACGTTGGTAATGCATGCATCAAAATATGTGTGGCTAATTGACTCTAGTGCATCTTTCCAAATGACCTCACATAGGGGTTGGTTTTTGAAGTCTGAAGAGTTTGATGGTGGGAAGGTGTACTTGTGTGATGATTCTCACTTGAATATTGTTGGTCATGGAAGAGTTCTAATTCAATTCTCTAATGGTAGAGTGAAGGGGATCAATAGTGTATTGCATATCCCTAGTTTGGCACGAAACCTGTTATCTATAAGTAAATTGAATGATGTGGGTGTGTAGGTGGTTTTCTTGAATGGAGGATGCAAGATGATGAGAGGAGCTATGGTGCTTGCTAAGGGTGTTCGGATTAGCGCTCTATTTCATCTTGATGCATGCACTATGTAGTGTAATATTTCTTCTATTATGAAGAGATATTTAGAGTCACTATCCTCACTACTAGAACCAGGAGCAAAGAGGACTATTGCATCTACTTCTGACAAATGTTCTTTCTAGGTACCCAAGGGTGCTTATTCTATGGAGATGAAACTTCCAATGGAGAAAACTATGTTATGGCACCAAAGGCTTGGCCATATTGGTGAGAAGGGTCTTAGAACCTTGAAAAATAAAAATCTTGTTGAGGGGATGAATGATTGTAATATTGAGTTTGATTTTTGTGAGCATTCCATTTATGGAAAGAAAAATTATATTCAATTTTGTACTCCAGTCCTCACAAATCTTCTAAGGTGTTGGATTTGATTCATTCTGATGTATTTGGTCTTGTTAATGTTCCTTTGATAGCAAAATCTATTTATTTTATTTCATTCATTGATGATTACTGTAGAAGGACATGGGTTTATTTCCTTAGAAGAAAATTTGAAGTCTTTAATAGATTCAAAGGGTTTAAAGCTCTTGTAGAGAATAAAAGGATAGAAATATTAAATGTTTGAGGACTAATAATGGCAGTGAGTTTTATTTAGAATATTTTGATAGGTTTTGTAAAGAGCATGGGATTGAAATACATAAGACAACTCCCTACACCCCTCAATAGAATGGAGTTGGAAAAATAATGAACAAGACATTGATGGAGAGGGCTATGATTATGCTTAGTGGAACTAGCCTCAAAAAAAAAATTGGGTTGAAGTTGTTTCCACTACTTGCTATCTAATTAATAGGTCTCCTACTTCAGTGCTTGTGGATAAGAAAACCATAGAGGTATGGTCTAGTAAAAATATTTCATTGATACATATTCAAGTATTTGGTTGTGAGGCATGCACTCGTGTACCTAAGGAGAAGAGGTCTACGTTTGAGAAAAAGGCTATAAAATGTATCTTCATTGGTGATGCCATTAGTGTGAAAGGATAGAAGCTTTGGGATCCTATGGTTGAATTTTTTTTGTATATCAAAAATATGATTTTCAAGGAACTTGGTACTCCTACAATTATTTCATAGCTAGATGAAGAAGAAAAGAAAGAGGGTGTGGCTCATATTACTCTTACCCTTGAGAAAGAAGAACCGAAAACATCTGATGGACCTGATGATAAGGAGATCTCAAG
The DNA here is from genome assembly GCA_007258455.2 of Sequoia sempervirens. NCBI lineage: Eukaryota > Viridiplantae > Streptophyta > Pinopsida > Cupressales > Cupressaceae > Sequoia > Sequoia sempervirens. Next base: position 109,676,630 of record VDFB02168118.1, read on the forward strand.
TAGCTATGAAATTTCAAATGAAGATGAAGAACCTCAACCTCAAACTTTGAGGAGGTCTATAAAGACAAGGTGACAAATTGATAGGTTTGGATATTCATTGCATGACTCTAGTTGCATTTTTTGCTTTGATTTTTAACACTGATGAGCCTAGGACTGTAAGGGAGGTTATGGGCATGCATGATTCAAATTCTTGGATAAAGGCCATGGATGATGAGATGGCTGCATTAAAAAGAAATAACACTTGGGATTTGGTGTCCTTGCATGATGGGTGTACACCCGTTGGTTGCAAATGGGTGTTCAAGAAAAAAGTTTGGTTCATATGGCAGTGTTGAGAGATATAAGGCAAGGTTGGTCACGAAGGGTTATTCCCAAGTTGAGGGAATTGATTATGGTGATAATTTTTCTCCTATTGTAAAGCTGACATCCATTAGATTTTTCTTGTCACTTGCTACTACATACAATTTAGAGATTGAATAGATGGATATGAAGATAACTTTCCTTCATGGTGATTTGAAGGAAGAAATCTATATTATAGTTAGAGAATTACTTTGAGAAAGATACATAAAATTTGGTTTGTAAATTGAAGAAGTCTTTGTATGGTTTGAAACAGTCACCTAGGATGTGGTACTAGAAGTTTGACTCCTTTGTGTTAAGTCTATTTCAAAACTATTGATGATCATATTCTCATTATTGCATTTAATGTTGATGATATGTTGTTCATTGGGAGTAGTAAATATTTTATTTCTAAATTAAATTCTCATCTTTCATTGCGGTTTGAAATGAATGATTTAGGTGCAGCTAAGTACATTTTGGGTATAGAAATCATAAGAGACAAGGCAAACATAAAAAATTGGTTAGGCCAGAGTAAGTATGTGAATTATGTGTTGGAGATATTCAACATGGTAGATTGTAGACCATTGTGTGTTCTTGTTGCTATGGGGACAAAGTTATCAAGTTTCAAATTGTCCAATATCTCTTAGTGAGGTGGAGGATATGATGAGAGTACCTTATGCTAGTTTTGTTGGTAGTCTGATATATGCCATGGTCTGTAAAAGACCAGACATTTCCCAAGAAGTGTGATTCCTTAGCCGATTCATGGCTAATCTTGGATGATTACATTGGGATGTGGTAAAGAGATTATTCAAGTATTTGTGGGGTACTTCTGAGCATTTCTTATGTTATCGTGGATATCCTACAAGATCTTTGCATTCAGTTTGTATTTATGGATTTGTGCATTCAGATTGGGCAAGTGACATTGATAGTAGAAGATCTACTAGTGCTTATGTGTTTACTATGTTTGGTGGAGCTATCAATTGAATGAGTAAGTGACAAGTTGTAGTCACTTTTTCCACTATAGAAGCAAAGTACATGGCAGCTACTCATGCTTGTGAAGAAGCCATTTGGCGTCAAAGATTATGTTCAAATGTTGGGATTGATGTGGGGATGATTACTATTTGCAATGATAGTTAGAGTGTTATTTTCTCAGCAAAGAATCATATCTTCCAACTAGAACAAAATATATTGATGTTCAATTCCATTTTTTTCGTGACATGGTGGGAGATGGTAAGGTGCAAATTGAAAAATTCAATACTTTGACGAATGTTGTATATTCCTTGGCAAAGCCAATAAGTACAAAGAAGTTTAGATGGTGTTCAGAGTCTATAGCCCTTTCAACCCCTAGCAATTTATTACCTAATTAGATTGGCTCTTGAAAGGTGTTCGACAAGTGGGAGAATGTTGGTAATTAAGGTGTCTCAACCTTTGCAATCTCCTAGCATTAAAATATTAATTTATTAATGCTTATCATTGTAATTTCTTTCTCATATTAATTTTTCATCTAATATGACTTGGCATGGTGAATTGTCGACATATTGGAAGATGACATGGAATGTGACATGGATGTTGTGGTCCCTACAAGGAAATATAGGTGTCCCACTTTGGGAAGATATTCTTTGACATCTTTCTACAACACAAACATACCTTCATCTATCATATGGTATGGTGTCAATCTTGTTATGATAAATGAAGGTATGTTTCTCAAAAAAATGAATCTCAACTATTAAAAATAAATAAATTTATTAATTAAAAAATAATAAATATCACTTTGAGCTATAGACAAATTATCAAAATCACTTTATAAGAAGCTGGTTGTTTTGAAATTTTTGGATGGCACTGCATAGGAGAGACCAAGGTTGTCATGGCTTATTGCTGACATGATAGGGCTTGCATTCCCTCATAGTGACCAACTTTGGTCATCCCTCTACTCGTGACGAGTGCTACTTTATAGGGTATGTGTGGGGTGGAGTTTGGGTCAATTTTTTGTTGTGTAGGGGTTTCTTTCTTCTCTTTGGCATTGACATGTGGTGGGGAGGGTGTTGGGTGGTGTTAAGGTGGTTTCTTTTCTATGTGGTGGCTTGGGGGAGTGGGTGTTTTTGGTGTGGTGTTTTATCCTGCTCTGATTTTGTGTTGTATATGGCATCAATTGTGGGTGCGATGATTTTGAATAATATGATTTCTACTAAAATGGCTTTGGTTGTGGATCCTGCCCCATCAAGATTGGACAAAGCGGTTAATTTACCTTAAGTGAGGGGGGTTCTCATAATGGAGGTCCCCAGGTTTCGAAATTGAATGTTTTTCTAGAGAGGAGTGCTTCTCAACCAATTTTAGTTATCTAACTAGAATTGTTAGCTAAAGATGTTAATTGTTTAAGTAGCCATGCTTTAATTTGCAAATTTATGGGTATTCAGGTTTCCCTTATGTTTTTGGAGTTGTGGTCACATAGGACTTGGAATCCTAAAGGGGATATGAAGGTTATGCAGGCATCAAATAATTATTTCATAGTGGTTTTTTCATGCTTGGCGGATCGGGACAATGCGTTTGAAGGAGGTCCCTATTTCTACAACTAGGTGGGTTTTTTTATTAAACCCTAACATACAAGGTTCAATCTAGCTAAGGAGCTATCATCAAAGATTCTTATGTGGGTGAGGATCCCTTGGCTTCCCCAAGAGTTCAGGAGGAATGATGTCATGCATATGATTTTTGTTCTTCTAGGAAATTAGTGGGACCTCGCAACTAATGATGGAAAAAAAAGGTAAATTCATGTGCTTGCATTTGTGTAGAAATTGATTTAAATAACCCATTACCAAATTCGTTGGAGATTTGGGTTGGGTTCACTTCTTGGATTCAACAACTAGATTATGAAGTGCTACCCTTTTCCTATCGGATTTGTCATGAGTACGGTCATTTATAGAGAAAATGCCCAAAATTTAACTCTTCTAGTGGGCTTATTGGTGCTTCATCTAACTTAAGGCCATCTCGTCCACCTCTTCCAAAGGACAAAGGGAAGGCTCCTTTGTCTAGGAGAGAAATTGATAAGGATAGTTTTACCCCAGTTAAACTCCACAACAAGTGTAGAGGTTTGAAGAGAACTTATAAGGATAGGTAGGTAGATGTTTCTTTCAACCATTTTGAGGCTTTGGAGGATCTAGATCAGTAGTTGGGGTTTTTAGATGGGTTTCATGCAAAGTCAGATATTGCAGGATTGAACCAACAAGATTCTATTGGTAACCACAATATTTTGGGGGAAGATCAGCTTGTTTCTTAGTTGGATATAGATCAGTCTCTGTTGTGCCTAGGTGAAGTTGTTGTGTAGGTGGACAAGGAGATGGTGGATGATAAGGACTTGACTCTCCATGATCCTTTACCTAAGGTTGCAGCATTGGTTCCTAGTAAGAGTAAAACAAAATTATCTTCTTTGGGTTTGCAACAAAAAACCTTAAAAAGGGTGGCTTAGAGAAGCCTACAAAAGTGGGTAGGAAGAAAGATCGGGTCAAAATTAAAGTCATGGGGGAGAATTTAGTGGAGTCAGGGTCGGTTAGGACCATTGATTCCCATTTCTCTAACCTTCAGCAATGATCATCTTGTCATGGAATGCATGGGGATTGAATAGCTCCCCGAGATAAAAGGTTGTTCAAGATTTAATTAAATTGCATGCTCTTGTTGTTGTGTTCATTCAAGCAAATAAGTTATTAGTGGATAGTATATTTAGTGTGGCCTCCAATATTTGGGGGAGGGGTCAATGTTAGTGTATTGGGGCGCGTGAAAGATCTGGAGGGATTACGTGCCTTTGGGACCCATGCAAGGTTTCTTCTATCTGGTGGTTAGTTGGTAGATACTACTTGTTCATGGTTGTGTCAAGCTTTGTTTTTGGTGAAATGGTTTTATTTACTATTGTGTATTATCCTATAGAGCTTCCTTCTAAATATCAACTTTGGTCCCATATCAGGTTTGTTTCCTCCTTAGGTCCTCTTCTTCCTTGGATTATTGTTGGTGATTTTAATAGTATTACTAGTTTGGAGGAAAAAAGGGGTGGGGTGGATAGGCTTGATCCGTCATCTACAATTTTTAAAGAAAATATTGATTTGTTGGGATTGATTGATGTAAGACCTGGTAATGGTTTGTTCAATTGGACAAATAGAATATGTGGAGAAGGCTTCATATCAGAGAGATTAGATAGATTTCTAGTCTCTAGCTTTTGGGTTGGTAGAAATTGGCTTTCTAGTTCAAAAATTTTAGACTAGAGGGGTTTGGATCACTGGCCTATCAAATTATGTGCGAGTAGTAAAGGCCTCAATAAGAACCCCTCTTTCAAATTCCATCTTATATAGTTATGAGAGCCTCCGTTGTAGGATCTAATGAAGGAATGGTGGGGGATGGATTCACTGGCATATGGCACTGCTATGTATGCATTTGTTAAAAGACTTCAATTTGTGAAATATCAACTTAAGAAGTGGAATAAACAAAGTTTGGTAATCTTTTCAGGTCTAAGTTGGCTACCTAGCATCATCTGGACTCCATAACTAGGTAGCATAGGGATAATGGGATGTCCTTGGATTCTCTTAGAGGAAGAGGATGCCAGGAAAAATTTTGTTGAATGGGAGTTGAGGGAAGAGATTTTTGGAAGAAAAAAGCTTGAATTGATTGGTTGTAGGAGGGAGATAGGAACATTGCTTTCTTCTTCAATTCAGTTAAATCCAGAAGACATAGTAACTTGATTTCATCTTTGTTGTCCTCCCAAGGGCATCAACTATCTTCCTTTAAGGACATTTCATTGGAAACTATTCAATTTTACTCCTCTCTATTCAAGGAAGATTTTCCTATCACAGTTGAGGAGGATAACTTTATCCTAGATTGTATTCCATCCATTATTTCCCTAGAGACAAATGAGACTCTTCTTAAGCCTATCGTATTGGAGGAGGTGGAAGAGATTGTTTTTAAAATGAAAAAAGGAAAATCCCCTAGTTTGGATGGTTTCCCAATTGAATTTTTCTAAGAGTTCTAAGAGGGTATCAAATTTGATTTGTTGGTTGTGGTGCATGAATCATAGAGTAGTAAGCAAATGCTAAGAGCTTTGAATTCAACTTTCCTTGCACATATCCCTAAGAGAAGGAGCTCAGTCTCTTAATAAGTTCAGACCATTTAACTTATGTAATGTGGTTTACGAGATTATTTCTAAACTTTTGGCAGAGAGGCTTAAACCGTGGTTGGGTTTGATCATTTCTGAAGAACAAGGAGGTTTTGTTTCAGTGAGGAAAATCTTTGATGGTGTGGTTATTGTTGCTGAAGCTATTCATTATATGGAGAAATCAAAGGAGAAGGCTATGTTCATTAAGTTGGATATGGACAAAGCTTACGATTTAGTAAAATGGGACTTTCTCTATAAAATGCTTTATGCCTTCAGTTTTGGGGCATGATGGATTGAATGGGTGATGAGCTATGCTGGGTCACCCTCATATTTAGTGTTGATTAATGGGAAACCTTCTCTTTTTGGTGGCTCTAGAGGTCTGAGGCAAGGGGATCCCTTTCTCCTTATTTGTTTCTTATTATGGTTGAGGGCCTAGGGAGAATCCTTCAGGCTCATGTGAGGCTAGGTCTTATTCATGGGTGGAATTGGGGAAATGGGTTGGCTCCCCAATCTCACTTACAATTTGTGGATGATATTGTTTTGATGGGTGTGGCCACAATTGGTGAAGCGACCAGCATCAAGCAGGCTCTAGATATCTATCTAGCAGCTTCAAGTCAAAAAATTAATGAAGATAATTCTTCCATATTTTTCTTTAATACTCCATTGCATATTCAAGCAAGGATATGCATGAATCTTAATATTTCAAATTAGTTCCTTTCCTTTTGTGTACTTGGGTATCCCTCTCTCTATTGGGCCTTTGCCTAGAGGAACTTGGAAGAATGTGTTGGACAGATTCTATGAGTGGGTTAGTCATTGGATGTATAGATGGTTATCCTCTGCTGGGAGGGTTCTTCTATTAAAATATGTGGTCCAAGCTCTCCCAATCTACAAGTGTATGGTTTAGCTTGCTCTTATCAATTTCATTAAGGAGTTGGATGTGTTATCTAGACAATTTCTTTGGGCTGGTAATATTAATTCCTCTAAGTGGAGCTTAGTGAATTGGGAGAATGTTTGTAGGCCAAAGTAGTTTGGTGGTCTTGGGTTGATTAACGATGTCCTCACTAGACAGGCTTTGGCAATGAAGTTATATTAGAGATGGTGTACTAACTAGGACCAAGCTTGGGCCAGGATCTTAGCCTCAAAATATTTGAGGGGAGTTGATTGGAAAGAAATACCTAGGCTCTCTTTGAAAGGTAAAGGTTCTATGATCTGAGAAACTCAAAATATTTGAGGGTATTTGTAATAGCGGGTCAGAGGCTCACATTTGGTTTGACTCTTGGGATGGTCATCGCCCAATCATGACTTCTCATCCACATCTATAGAATATTTGTGATGCCTTTGTTGAGGTCGGATGGGCTTAGGTGGAGAACTTTAAAGTTGCTAAGAACCTTGGTTAGATGGAAGTCAGCAGGTGGAAGGATGTTTGAGATTGGCCTCTAGGGGGTTCAGAGGATGATTGAGCCATATTTTGGCTAGTAGGGCATGTAGCTCCTTACAAACTAATGATGTTTTAGCTTGGGGTCTGAGCCCCAAGGAATTTTTTGGTTGTTGTTGGGTATTGAGTTCTAGATAGGTGGAAGTTTGTGTGGAACAAGTTTGCATGGCCAAAATGTAACTTTTTCCTTTGGCTTGTGGCTCGTAATAGGTGCCTCACTTGGGATAATATTTTGAAGAGAGGCTTTCAAGGGCCTTCCAAGTGTGTCTTGTGTGGGAGCAGTGTGGAATTTGTGGTGCATTACTGCTTCAATGTAGGCTCTCAAAGACTATTTGGCATTATTTGTGTGAGGCTTGGAGGCATTCTTGCATTCATGCTTCATCTTTTTTTGAGTTTTGGAGAAGCTTGGGTAGGTCTCTGACCAAGACTTTTTATTTGTAGGCAACTTGGGGTATAGACCCTTCTTGCATTCTATGGTGGATTTGGTTGAAAAGAAATCATAGGATCTTTAATGGGGTGAGTCTGTCTGCTCAACAGGTTTGGCAACAAGCTTAGAACATGATTCAAAAAACTATTTAGGCCAGGTGTGAGGTGGTTATCCCATTAGAGGCTAAGGAGGTGAGGGTGTTGTGTGAGCTGGGTTTGGTTGGTGGAGGCTTTGGGAGGTTGTATTCCTATGATAGACATCACTCCACCACGAAGCTTCAACAAAAGGGTTGATGGCACTCACCTCCTTTGGGTGTCTTGTAGATTAATACTGATTCATCTTTAGGGGTAATCCTAGTTTTGTTGGTGTTAGGGGTGTTGGCAGGGACAGTGAAGGTTCTCACATCTTTATCTTTTCTAGCTTTCAAGGGCACCAAAGTAATAACTATATGGAGATTTTGGCTATCCTTTTAGCTTTGGAAAAGTGTTGTGAGATGGATTGGTGGAAAATCATTTGCAAATTTGATTCATAGATTATGGTGATTATGTTGAATAACAGTTCCTTGGATGGGGCGAATTGGTTGTTGGTTTTTGTCATTCGCCAGATTCACCAGATTAGGTTCCCTTTTGGATTTCGTTGTGTTTGTCCATATCCCTAGGGAATGGAACAAGGTTGTAGATTGTTTGAAGAAATGGGCTTCAGAAAATAGGGGTACTTGGTAGATTGATGATTTGGAGCAACTTCTCTCAGACTACCCCCAAAGGTTGAAGTTGGTGATTCAAGAAGATATTCAAGGTTTCTAGGTTGGGCTTGGGGCACTTGGTTAGTCTTTGTGGATTTTCCTAGTGGTTCTCAATGTGAGGACATTCTTTGATTGTAGTATCTCTTTTTTGATGGCATAATTTTTTACAACTTTTTTATCAAAAAAATTATAGACGAATTAAAAATTGTATTGACAAAAAAATTAAAAATGAATAAATATCACTTTGAATTATAAACGAATTAAAAATTGTATTCACAAAAAAAATCCCTTTCAATCAAACACCACAAATAAAAACATCTCCAAATGAATTCTCTCAATGTATTTTCTATAGATTTTTGAGAAATATGTATGCTAATATTTTTAAGGGACCTCTAACTTTTTACCTTTAAAATAAAAGCTCATTCTATAAAATACATTTTAAATGGACCAAAAAATTTAAACAAGTTGTAGAACATGAAAACAACATTTTTGGAACTGATAAGCAAATCACTAAGCATCCTGAGTGGATGAGAGAGAAGTGATTGAAAAGTAGAAGCAATCATCAATAAAGCAATTCATTAATGCAATTCATTAATTGATACATTGGATCTCTTTGTGTCCAAAAAAAATTGAATGTATCAAAGATGACATCTATAAAACCTATTTACAATTTAAATACTCAAAACACCTCTAAGATCTGAAGATCTCTTTAACATAATTCAAATTTTATACACCCTTTTTACATAAAGACCAATTTCTCTATTCTTAAATTTTATTCAATTAAAAAATATATTTTAATTGAAATACTATTCTTAATATGAAGTTAAGAAGCCATTTTTTAATCTCCTTATATGTAATTACATTTAACTCTTTTTAAAATTATTTGATTATATTTAATCATTAATTTTTTCTTTCAAAAAAATAATTAATTTTTATTCAAATATTATATTATTCAATCTCCCAAATATAACATATATCCAATACTACCCAAACAGATTTGACCATATTTATTAATTAATTAAAGTTCCTCAATAAATAAATAAAAAATCGATTTCTACTGTAGGGGATACTGTACAGGCGATACAATCCAATGGGATTTCGGTGTTTCCTACCTTGAATAGAACATAAAAGAGTAAAAGAGACTCCATCATAACCCTGAAGACCGAATTCGTATAATCTTAAATTCAAAGTCACATCAGAACGATCCTGATGGAAAGGGACACTGACAATGAGAGACAATTGTTTTCTAGCAGTAAACAACAGTAAGATCTATTGGAATTCAAAATTCTCACAACATTGTTTTCACGCAAACAGAAAACTGCTCTGAATCAAAACCCATACCAGCAATAAAAAGATCTATCCTGTACTGCAGACCACTTTTCAGAAATCATCACCACCATCATAATCATCATAACCCCCCTGATCAGCATAGTCGTCCTCAACCTTCTCTGCAACATCATCAGCAATCTTATCCTCCACATAATCAGCTCCCTCAGCTAGAGCCAAGCCACCCAAAACCCCAGCCACAGCTCCCACTGCCAAACCAGTCCCAACTCCAAACTTACTGCTATTGGGCTTCTGAGGGTCACCATAAGCAGGCGCACTGCCATAACCAGAAGAACCCTCATAAGGAACCGGGACCGGCTGTGCATAAGGGTTTCCATAAGGTCCACTAGGGTACCCTGAAGGAGGGTTAGCCACATAAGGATATTGCTGTGGAGGAGGGTTAGCACCATACGCATATGGGTACGGCTGTGGAGGGGGGTTAGCAGCATATGGGTATTGCTGGTATGGGTAAGGGGCAGGGGCAGAGGCAGGGGCAGGGGCATAGTCCCTTGTGCCGTAGGGCTGCGGGTAAGGGTACTCCTGCTCGGGCCATCGTTTTTCCCTCACAGAGATCGCGATCTCGAGCTTACCCTGCGGCCGGCCGGACGGGCGCTTCAATTTGAGGGTCCGTTCTTGCCTCTGATCGAAGCCCACTTCGTCCAGGATTTCTGCGAGTCGAACCCGGGCGGTTCCGACCAGGGGTTTAGTCAGCTCGGAGGCCTTTTCATGGACAATGTCGATCGTCAGCTCGGCGTCCTGCAGCGGCCTTGTGACGGGGACGATGAGCTTCTCGTTCCATGAAGGATTCGTATCGCCCTCTGGATCGACCTGAGTCGAAACCTTGGCGTCTGGATCGACCCATGCTACGGCATACGGACGCAGATCGCCGTATCGCCAGTTCACATTTTTCAGATCCTTTGCAGAGATGACCGTGAGATCCACTTCTACAGGCCTTGGACGCCCTGCCATTCCCAATTCAATTGAACAGGGGATTTGGATAGGCTTCTCTAGGAGTTTTTCACAAAGAAAATCGTGCGGCTAATGACTCCATTTATATGCAGCTCTCGGCCGAAGATTCGGGATTTGTGGAGGGGATTCGTTCTGTTGCGGTGCATTTATCTGCCAATTAAATATATTAAGATAATTATTAATTGAAAAAAATAATAATAATTTTTTAAAATCCCAATATTTAGGTGCACTAGATATTTGCATCGCCAATTAAATATATTAAAAGAACTATTAATTGAAAAAAACATTAATATAAATTATTCAAAACACCAATATTTAGGGACATTAGATACTTGCATGTTGTTCATTTAACAAAAAAATGTTATTTAAAATATTAATATATTTTTATATTGGATTGAGGGGATAAGATCTAAAGATTAATAATTATTATGATTTGATATATTTAGGTTTCTAATTAAATATTGTAGACACTTAAAATTTATCATTCATATTTGATCAATTTTATCCCAATTTTTCTTATGTTTCGCCTATATATTAATTAAATAATATTCTCAATTATTTAATTAATATTACCATCATCCCAACCTTCATCCCAAAATCATTATCTCATTTTCCTTAAGTTTTTAGCCTAATTATTTACCTATTCTAATGTTCACCCTTCCTTCAAAACTTAAATAATTTTTTTTTTATTTAATTTCTTTTTTAACCATTCTCCATAATCCCCCTCTAATTCTTCATTATCCCTAATCTCCACCTAGTTGAATACACATGGCTTAATCGATAATTAAATGAGCATACGACCACTTCAAATCCCCACAAAATCTATATGTTATCTCAAGTACCCTCATGTGGTACTCCAAGGTATGGATCAACCTTAAATGATCCAATTTTTTATTCTCCCATGTATCTTGGAGGCATATGTTATCTTCATGTTTTTCAAATTTGTACTCCAAAGGCATGGTGGTGACAAAAGCCACCTTTACAAGGAACCTTCCAAAGGTACTTGGAAGTACCTTCAAGTACCCCCATCTCAATCCTATACATCCACTAACTGCCATGCATCATCTCATCCCTTGATCCTCCACCAATCTTGGAGCCTCCAATCTCACAAAACCATTACTTGCCACTTGTCATTCTTTCCTTTCTTAAGAGATCTCAAGCCATTCTAGCCATTGATCTTTCCAATCAATCTTAGCCATTGATCCATTCAATCAAAAAACTATAAATCCAACCTCAAACCAAGCCATTTTAACAACCTGGAATGCAATTTTATGTTACTAAATTGTGAGCACACATCACACATCAATTGGGAAAAACCACTTCATTGTGCAATTGAGGAATCTTAACATGGAATACATTGTCTATTTTATGTTTTTGAAGATTTCTTAATGCCTAATATGAGTGTTGCACAATTTAGTTGTTTAAGTTGTTCACCATAGGCACAAATTTACCTACACCTATCTCTAACACACCTAGTGGGACCCACATCCTTAAGTTACTAACTAAAATTCGCTGTTTCAAGTGTTTTTTGTTATTGCATGCTCAGTTCGTGAAAGCACTCTAATTTTTGGAAAAATTTCTTATATTTCAGCAATTGCACAGAAGATTGAAACACTACTTTACCTTGTCTAAAAACATGTTTTTAATGCTTTTATAGATTTTTTGCTTTTGGTTTTTATATAGGTTTAAGTCTTATAGGGGTTTACACTGCTACATTTTTCATTTACTTTAATTTTAATCAATTAATCCTTTGTTTACTGACTTCAATTTTTTTCTATGCAGATTGAAATTTTTGTCAAAACTATAGAAAAATCAATGAAAGTAGTCTATTTTTTGACATCTATGCAAATTTGGGGCATTGGTGGTTCTGCTAAAAAAATGGCAAATGTGCTCTTAGTTTTGGTGACTCCATGTTAGGTATACAAATATACTATACTTTTCAAATTTCTAAAATTCTCTAGCTTCATTTCAGATTGTTAGTGGTTTTATGTTTTTGTTTACTAAACTAACTAGCTAACTTAGCTTGTCTTGTGATCAATCTAACATCATTTTTATAGCCTACATTAGTCCAAGACCAATCAAATAAACTACTAACAATATCTTTTGCAGTCCCATGGTCAAAGACTCCACTTTTATCCATTAAAGTAGAATAAAGGGTCAAATAATTGTGTGCCATGTTTGGAGTCTCTCATAGGTGTATGCCTCTCCTCGTACCATTCAGTGATCTTGGAGATCAAAACCTTACCCTTGTAAAATTCATTGTTTTAGTGTTTTTTTTATTGCATGCTCAGTTCGTGAAAGCACTTTATTTTTTGGAAAATTTTCTTATTTCTCGGTTGCACGGAAGATTAAAACACTACCTTACCTTGTCTAAAACATGTTTTTAATGCTTTTATAGAATTTTGGCTATTGGTTTTTTGATAAGGTTTAAGTCTTATAGGGAGTTATGCTGCTACATTTTTCATTTACATCAATTTCAATCAACTAATCCTTTGTTTACTAACTTCAACTTTTTTCTATGCAAATTGAAATTTTTGACAAAACTATGGAAAAATCATTGAAAGTAGTCTATTTTTTGGAATCTTTGCAAATTTGGGGCTTTGGGGTTATGCTAAAAAAATGGAAAATATGCTCTAAGTTTTAGCAACTCCATGTTAGGTATAAAAATATACTATACTTTTCAAATTTCCAAAATTCTCTAGCTTCATTTCAAATTATTAGTGGTTTTATATTTCTATTTACTAAACTAACCAACTAACTCAACTTTTCTTATGATTAATCTAACATCATTTTTATAGCCTCCATTAGTCCAAGACCAATCAAACAAACTACTAATAATATCTTTTGTAGCCCCATGGTCAAAGACTCCACTTTTATCCACTAAAGTAGAATAAAGGGTCAACTAATTGTGTGCCATGTTTGGGGTCTCTCATAGGTGTATGCTCTCTCCTCATACGATTTCATGATCTTGGTGATTTGAGGTCTCTCTATAATTTAAAGGGGCATAGTCCCTTGTGTCATAGGACTTCAGGTAAGGATACTCCTCAGGCCTTCATTTTCCCCTCACAAAGATCGATATCTCAAGCTTACCCTATGGTCGGTCAGATAGGCACTTTAGTTTGAGGTTTTGTTCTTTCCTCTAGTCGAAGCCCACTTTATCGATTTTTTTTGTGAGTCAAACCCAGGAAGTTCTAACTAGGGTTTAATCAACTCAGAGGCCTTTTAATGGATGATGTCAATTGTCATCTCATCATCCTGCAATGGCCTTGTGATGGGGATGGTGAGCTTCTTATTCCATGAAGGTTTTGTGTTTCCCTCTCAATTTTCAAGGCAAAACCTTAGTGCCCAGGTCGACCCACGCTACAATATATAGACATAAATTATCATATCGCTAATTCTTATTTTTCAAATCCTTTATAGAGATGATTGTGAGATCCACTTCTACAAGTCTTGGATGCCCAACTATTCTTAGTTCAATTGAACAAGGGATTTAGAATGCAATGTTATGCTACTATAAATCCAACCCCAAGCCAAGCCATTTCAACAATAACTTGGAATGCTTGATGTGATGCTACTATTGTGAGCACACATCACACATCAATTGGGAAAGCAATTGCATTTTGCAACTAAGGAGTCTTAACATGGAATATATTGTTTATTTTATGTAATTGTAGTTTTTTAACACCTAATCCAAATGTTTATTTTATGATTTGTGTTTTTCAATTTAGTTGTTTAAGTTGTTCACCATAGGCAAAAATTTACATGAACATAGATCTCTAACACACATGATGGGACCCACATCCCTAAGTTACTAACTATTTTTTTTTGTTTTTAGGATTTTTCATTACAAGATTAATTGAATGGAAGCAAGTTCTTCTTTTTGGAAAATGTCCTTATATTTCAATGGTTGTGCAAAATATTGAAACACTAATTTACCTTATCTAAAAACATATTTTTAATGCTTTTATAGAATTCCTAATATCAGTTTTAGATAGGGTTTAAGTCTTATAGGGGGTTATGCCGCTACATTTTTCATTTACATCAATTTAACCAACTAATCCTTTGTTTTCTAAATTCAACTTTTTTACTATGAAGATTAATTTTTTTGTCAAAACTATGGAAAAATCAATGAAAGCAGACTATTTTTTTGGCATATGTGCAAATTTGGGGCTTTGGCAGTTATGAGAAAAAGTTATGCTAAAAATGTAGGTTAGTTGGACTAACTCAGCTTGTCTTGTGATCAATCTAACATCATTTTTATAACCTACATTAGTCCAAGATTTAAAATCAAACAAACTACTAACAATATATTTTGTAGTCCCATGATCAAAGCTCCACTTTTATCCACTAAAGTAGAAGAAAGGGTCAAATAATTGTGTGCCATGTTTGGGGTCCCTCATAGGTGCATTCTCTCTCCTCGTACCATTTGGTGATCTTAGAGATCAAAACATTGATTTGACCCAATTCTTATAGTTCCAATCCCAAGAGAATTATTCATGTGTATGCTCTCTCCTTACACCTTGAGTGATATTGGAGACCAAAAGAATCTACCGTTTCTTTCCCTATAGAATTTTTTCTTGGAGATTTCATCACTACAAGGGATGACCTCTCCACATGTTCTAATGGGGTATAGAAAGGGGAAGAGAAAAAAATGTACCTCAAGGAGTAGCCATCATCATGTCTGGTTGAGCCCCAAGATCCTTGATCCACCAAGAATGGGTGGTAAAGAGTCTAGAAAAGAGCCTCCTAGCTCAAGAATTTGTAGATGGGCCCTATGTTCAAGGATTATGTGTTAATACCTAGCATATATTGAGGACTCCTTGGAAACTTGTATTATCCTATATTAATACCATTGGTTGTTTTCCCTTATTGTCATTCTAGTTGAATGGTGATGAAAGTGGTCATCATGTTTCCATAAGGATTAACACACCTTATTGAATAAATCTAGGATTTGTTATGTGTTTGGCATGTCTTTTATGTGCTAGACTAGTGAATTCCTTTATCCTGCAATCTATAAGAAGTGTCCAACCAATTTTATTCTTTTTTGTTTCTAATCAAATTACTTTTTCCAAAAGTTCACTAGTTAGTGGATCCACTATGTTTTTCAGTCATTCTTCTTAGCCCAAAAATATTTAGGTTGTCCTAGGAACAAATTGTCAAAATTTATCAAACTCTAAATTCACAAACCTATCAGTCTTTTGGTGAATCCACTCTAATTTTTGGTGGTTTCATTTTTTCCATCTTACTAACTCAATCATAGTCTAATTTCATCAAACTATCTTTCAAAGGTCTTGTTTGTAGATTAGAAAATCCACTTTATTGTTCGATGGATCTGTTTACCTTGAGCTAACCTATGTTTAAATCACCAAAATCTATCAAACTCTCTTTCAACTATTTTGGCCTAGGTTTAGGGAAGCCACTTTGTGTTTCAACAGATTTGTTTTCCCCTTGAAATTGAACTTTTCCAACACTAAAAATTGTTAAAATTTTAAATATCAGCATTCTTGCTCACAAATCAATGAGTCCACTCTAATCTATGGTGGATCCATTCCCATACAAAATCCAGAGAGCTAAATTAATTGTCCAAAACATTAATATTGCTCCCTTGATTCTAAGACAATAAGCAAGTATCCCATACCATACCATATTCAATTAGAAAAAGTCTGTGTCCAACCTCCAACATCATTTATTAGCCCAAACATCATACTTCCCTTAGCAAGGATGAATTTTCAACATCAACTATCCTAACACACATCATAAAAATTTACATTACACCATCTAGTATCACAAATCAAACCTTAACATCTTAAGTCTTAAACAATACCCCACATAACACTTTCTTGAGAACTTAGCTTATCTCAAATTTGTAGTCCATCAACCAAACTATTTAACCTTGAGCCAAAGGTATAGTTTGTATCCCCACTCCTTTTCTTGAGAAATCTTCCTATCTCAAGTGATAAAATTAATATCAAATGAACCTTGTCCTAAGATAATAAATATATTTAAGATGATATTATATATAGGCACCCTTTCACACATCCATTCCAACATAACACAATCCTTGCAATAGAAATACATCACATTAGACACAACCTTTCCATAATCACATCCACTCATACCAATCCATTTTTGTCACAATCTTGCAAGCTAATAAACAAATGGAGCACCAATCACATTTTTCCATGAGAATTCCAAGATATAAAAATCCTTATTAGTTGGATTTAGGAGATACATCAAACAAACTAAATCCAAAAGAGCAACCAAGTGAGCAAGCATTGGTAGCACAACCTAAGTATTCACCTAGATTGTAGAACTTCATAAATAAAACTAATAAAATTGGCATGATTGATAAGGTGAAATAACTAAAGAAAGGCATTTTCTTGAAAAACTCATAAATCAAGGTGCAAAACTTCCCCCTAACTTTGAATTGTCAAAGTAGGAGATATTGTGATACAAAAAGCCTTGGAACAATCTTTGGAGAATTCATGGGGTAGTTTCCATTCACAAGACTCTATCTTTGGTGGTAGCATATTGGTTCAACTTCCACATATTCAACCTCCTCCACCTTTATTACCTTTCAATCCCATCACAATTTTGATTCATAATTTGATTAAAACTTCTCAAATCCAACTTAGCATACATGCCATTCCCACTCAACCATATATACCATGGATTATATCTCACATTTATAGTTCCACTCCTTTTACTATTCCATCTTTGTTTCCTATAACACCTTTCCAACCCTTTTTTGCATCCCATGTCATTGCTTCATCTTATATTCCTCAGCCATCCTCTTCATACATCAATCCACCTCTTTCTTCTTGCATCCCTCGACCATCCTCCACTTGTATTCCCCAACCTTCTTATTGCATCCCACCACCATCTTCCATTTACATCCCTCAAGCCCCCTCCTCCTATATATCACAATTTTTTGTATTGTAAATTCCTCAAACATCACATATACCGAACACATCATATTTATGTGTCAAACAACCAAATCATATTCCACTTCTTGTGTCATCTCCTACTAATAAGTTTCACCACCATCCAACCCCCAACCTCATTTCCAATAGTGTGTTATGCAACCAAGTGCATCTCTCAACATGATAGCTTTAATGTCAACATCATGTTATCATCAAGAATGGGAAGGCATGAAACTTGACCTAAAAAATTTACAAGAAGGCACTGGTCACAAAGAAACATTATGAGTTTGAAGACTTGTTCCCATGTCCATTTGATAGATCCATGTTAATGGTACCTTTTCCCTAACATTTTTAAATACCAAAGCTTGAAAAATACAAAGGGAAATGTGGCCCTTGATACCATGTTAAATAATTCTTCATGGCATGACAAGAGGTTGCATATGATGATCAATACCTCCTTTATTTATTTTCTTGTAGCTTAGGTGGAAAAGCCTTGGAATTGTTCATGCACCCACCCTAAATGGACAATCCTTAGAACACGGTTCATGTACCTACCCTAAGGTTTCGTATCATCCTTTGCAAACTTATTTGAATTTTTTTTCTCATTTCTTCTATAATTTTGAACATGACATCACCATGCTATATCTTTTAATGATAAAAATGTAATCATGAGAGTTTTGTGGCATATTTACAATGATTAAGCGGACTTGATAGTCATTTTCCTTGGACCATGCTTGAAAAACAACTTGTCAACATTTTCATCCAAAATTTGAACCAAAAGATGTCATTTCACTACAAGTACATTATTCTTCCACATTTGATGAGACAATAGAAAATAGGGAAACCATTGAAAAGGACCTTATAGCCAAAGGCTTAGTCAATATTTTAAAGGAAAACAATGATAAACAATCCAATGAAAATCCACACTTTTGGGATAAAAAAATTTATATACAACCACACATCAAATGCCAATAAATCTACAAACACCTAACATGACACCCACATACTTAAATTATTCCCTCAAATCAACCAAAACAAACTCCCCAAAACAATCCCAAACAAAAATTTACTAGCCTTGGGGAATCAATGGATGTTGTGTTCAAGAAACTCATGCAAGAAAACATGGTCACATTTCCAATGACATAAACTTTTGATGGATCTAAGTTGAAACCATCCTAGTACAAAGAGAATAAATATTGGGATTACCATAGGATTAAATTTCATGTCATAAATAAATACATGAAGCTCAAGAATTATATCCAGGATCTCATTGAATGTAGAGATATAAAGATAGATGGATCTTCATCCACCTCACATAATACTCAATTAGGAATACACCAAGATCCACTCCCAAATAATTCCCAAGGCAATCCATCTCCATCCACTAATTCCAACCAGGGAGGTACCTAAAATAACTGCACTAACCATGTTAGTGGCAATAAGGTCCCCCATAACTAGAATAACATTATGGGATATATCTTTCAACTTTCCTTGCAAGTTGAAATTTTTAAAATCAAGGCAAAGACCCTAAGTGTGCTATCACTACTAGACATGGAAAGGTAATTTTCCCAAGACCATCCACTTCATCCTCTCCAAGTTCCCAATATAAACTCTTAAAACATCTCGAGAAAACTAAAATGTAAATATCCATCTTGGAATTTCTCAAATCATCCCCCATCCATAGAGATATTTGGACTGAGCTTTACAAGAATCAAAGTTCCCCAATGACATTGATCCTAAACAATTCCAAGCACTTGATATATTTTTTCCACTTACCAACTTGCATTTATAAAAAAATACATGCATACAATTGACCCATCCCATAATAAATTCATTCACATTGAATTCTTTATATCAAAACACAAGGTGAAACAAGTCTTGTCCAGTCATTTGGCTTTGCCTTAAATTTATGCAACTTAAATTTTAGAAAATAGTTGGGATATTTGGTTGCAAGTTCAAAACCTCAAGTCATTACCATAAAATCATATGAAAATGTAAAATGAGATTCAAAAGTTATTGTAGACACCTAACATTTGACCTTATCCAACCACGCCTAATTTTAGCCTATCCTGCCATTAATTAAATAAATAATATTTACTAATTTATTTAATTTATCACATCTTCTCCTAGCCAAGTAATTAAATAAATATTCATTATTTATTTATTTAATTTATCTATTATCTTTATCCCTAAATCCTCCAACTAAATTAATTAATTAATTTAGGCTAATTAATTCCCATAACCTTTTCCTCCATTATTTAATTCCACCTTATCTCTTAATCCTTATCTATTTAATCTTGTCCATTGATTCTATTCACATGGATCACAATCTAAACCTACCACCATGTGACAAGTGTCCCTTTCACATGACTAACTAAGGCCTTGTCTAGATTCATTGAACCTAGACATTTCCCAAAAGTCAAACTAACTTTCCATCTCAACTATTAATTTCATATCCCACCTCTTAATCCTAGCCATCCACATAAGAATGTTTCCCTAATGCACATCCTAAACCTAGCCCTTATCCCTCATGTGACACTCGTCACATGAGTACAACTATGATCCCAACCCTAATCCTCATTCAATCTTAGTCATCCATTACTCAATCCATCTTGGTCCTTGATTTCTCTCATAGAAATTCTATAAGTTAGAGGCTCTATAAGCTAGATGTATCTCATCCCATTTTTATAATCCACTCTTATGCTACCCAAATTTATATTGAATCATCTTGATTATACTATCATGCGACTGAAATCATAAGCAACTACATCCAAGTATCTATATATCAATATACTACACTTGATATTTATGAGGTTTGCATGTATTTGGTTTGATATAGGCTATATTTGATGCATATTTCAGTTTTTCATTTACATTTAATACATTTTGGTGAACCCAATGTGAATCATTACATATAACACTTGTCCTTGTGAGTTTTGGTGAGTTTGATCTTGCAAGTGAAGGTCTTCCTAAGTGATTCTTGAAAATATTTTTTTTATAGGAGTCTTGAATCACAAAAATAACCTCAGAGTCAAGCATTCAAGAGGGTTGAGAGATGAATTTGACATAAAATTTTCTATATTTTTCTTACAGTCAAATTTTTGAAATTTTTAAGGGCCCCTTAAGGCTTGTCATACAGAAATGTGTATGGCCTAGAACACTAACAATGTTTATTTTGTAAATTTGAGGGTAGATATATATTATATATATTGCAAATCATATGTAAGAAATATACTCACAAAATTGTAGAGGAAGTATATACATGTATTAATTCACCATTCACAAGTAGATATGTAATGTATATGGGTTTGTATTCATTACCATATGTGTAACCATCATTATATATTTTCTTCGTCACTATAAATCACTATGTATGTGCTTAAGGTTTTATGAATATATTCCCACTGTATATTCTCTTGCTTTTATGTATATTATGCATATATACAACTTGATTAATTATGTATACACTTACATTCAATGTGTATACACCTGCCCTAGATACCATCAAATTGCAATGACTCAAGCAAGGGACACTTGAGGTAACAAAAATTCTCCTTGTAGTTTAGGTTATTACTAACAGTAGAATAAATTTCATAATCTAAATTTAAAGTGAATTATTTAAGTAGTAATTAATTGGTACCATAATTATCTTAAGTAGTTGCAATATAGTTGAGTTGTTAGTAATTTTCTTCATATATGAGCTTTTACCCATAGCAATTTTTATTCAATTTGGTTTTCTCTAGATAGAATTATTTTCAATTAAGTTTCTTTCAGATGAAGTTTCTTTTGTTAACTTTGTTATATACAAACGATTAGGAAAAACTTATAATTCTTAGTTGCACATACAATGGCAACATCATCCAATAAATTATGATTTCCCGGCGGGATATGTGCAGGATCATCGTGCAAAAAACAGGCCCTTAAGTGGCAAAAAATTCAAAAAAATCAGTGTTAGGCAACTTGACGTAAATATTTGAATAAGTTATCTATATTATTTCAAAAATATGTAAGAATAGAATTTGTAGAAAATTGAATGTAGTTTCTAAAATACTAGGTTTATTTAAAAATAAATAAAATCTATTTGGTGAAAATTTGAAATTTCAATGAGTACTTAAATTTCGGAAAAATAAGAAGTAGGTGTCTGTCTGACCACCTAACCATAATAAAATGATAATATTTTTTGTAATATTTTATATATAAGTAGAGGACTCATGTCCGGATGTGATGCATATTTTTTGTAATTTTTTCCAAGTAAATAATTAATTATGAATTTTTTATTACAACCTTTAGAAAATATAAAACTTCGTCTCCACCTTAACTTGGTCAAAACTTCATGAAATTTATTTTTATTTTTTAATCCTATAGTATGTGAAGCATAGAATGACGATGTTTGGATTCAAAAAATATGATACCGCTTTGAAAGTTATAGATGTTTTCAATCAGCCTATCGATAAGGACTTTAGTCATAATTCTAATAGAAAATGAATAATAATTATTTATTAAATTCAAATTAAATCATAATTTATATTTTTGGAAAGCTGAGAATCTCCTCTAAAAACCCTTTTCGTTTCATTAATTTTGGGTGAACAAAAAGTCATCAGCCACATACCCCCATAATATTGCCACTTTTTGGCGCACCATGATCCTGCACATACCCCCCGGTTGATAAATTAAATGTAGTACACTTAGGTCAGTGAATTTATTAACAAGGGATATGCTGGTATGTTGAGTTGCATGCATGCATTTCCTACATCAATCAATTGAACATTGATGGAGCTAGACAACTCCCCCCTTTTCATGATACTTTCTTTTCTCTATTAAATGACTATGGTTGAGTTCTATTATCATATTTTGTTGACCTTCTTTAGTATGAATTCCTTCCATAACTCTATAATTTTGATCCTTTGTCTCTTTACTATACACTATACTTTTCATGATTCATACCTATAGGCCTCTATTATTTGTCTTTATTGTCTACCCTATGATGTTTTTAAGGATTAAGTTTCTTTTCTTTAATAGGCCTTGTCATGCATTTGTGAGAAGAGAAGTGTATAGGGTTTTGACAAGGGTTTGATAAATCTTTGAAAAAGTTTTGACAATACAGTATCAATCATTCACCATACAAATAATGAAGATCTTGATAGTGAGACCCAAAAAAATTAAAATATCTATCACACATCATTTACTACACAACTTCAGGATAAGATTTTCTTATTGACAATCTCTTGAACCCTTAACATGAATGTCATGGGATCTTCATACACCTTCTACTATGCAAATCTCATGAGACTTTCATAGATGCATTTCTCAAATAGATTCAAGAGAAGGTTGTCATTTTTTACACTCTACATTAATAATTATATTTCTTTATATGAATGAGAAAGTTTCAATAAACAGTATAGACTTCTTAATATGCATGAAACTACACTAAAATTTCACCTTGAAGGATTTTAAACATGTGGTCACAAACCCATGGAACTTATCTAATTCCATGCAATATGATCCTTTGTTAGCATTTTCATATTCTCCTTATGCTAGCTCTAATTAAGAATTTTTCAACTCTCCTGCAATGTGGGGTTTCAACTTCATACAAGGCAACACAAATAGCTTCCACACCAAACATGGAGGCACCTTCATTCAAACACACATAAACACTCAGCTTCCTTAACCATGTGCCCTAAAAATAACCTCAAAAGAGACTCAACATGAAAATTTAGCATAGACTTAGAAAAATGAAATCTTCCTTTTTTTCCTTTTATAACTTTGAAGCCTAGGATTCCCCAAATTTTTGATTTTATGACACATGATTTAAAATAGTTATGCCTTAACACACCCTTTAATATTTTTTATGCTTTAAGGTTGGAAATAGGCTAACATTTACCACATGTGGAGGAATCTGGGAGTATTTCGTTGAGGTGTTACTTATGTTTTTTCAATTTAGTATGTGATCCTTGTATTACATGATGGTTTGATAGGATGGTTGTTATTATGTCATGATGTACTCTTGAATTCTAGATTAGACTTTTGACACGATACAAGTGCTATTAGGAGCATGATTTGTTCATTAGAGCATATGGTCTTCTTTTGAGGATATGTGAGATCATGATTTGTTCCTTATTCTCAATATTGGAGCTTTGACATTGATCTAGATAGTTTAGTTGGTATTGATTAAATTGGTCATTTTCTTGGGAGCTTCATGATAGTGTTGTGTTGTTGGTATTGATCATTAAAGGTGAACATGGATACTTGGAGACTTGGGTGAGGCTTAGAGATCTCTTGGGATTATAGACATATGTTGAGATGGATACTCTTTGATGATATTTCAGTAGGAAATATTGAGGAGCCTTCACTTGGATATGGATGCAAGTTCATGATGGACTATCAAGGAGATTTTTCTTAGAGTGAATCATGTTAATTTGTTTATCCTAGAGTATAATTCTCATTCCCACTCTTGGTCTACTTGACAAATATTCATCTGAGAGGTATTGCCCATTCTTGTTTTTAGATGCATTATGCTTTATCATTTGTCTTCTCATCGATATTAATCTTGAGCTATGATTAGACTAGTTCTTGAGGATTCATTAGAGGGATAATTAGAATGTTTATCTCCTTGTGCATATGAGTTCATTTATGACATCATCCATTGATGAGGATTTTCTGAGATTTTTTTTAAGCTTATTCCTTTTTTTAATGTATTATTTGGTTTGAGATGCATATATCTTGGTTATGGTTAGATGTGGATAATTATATTATATTTGGGGTATAATTAAGGAGATAATACTTATCATAGATAGAGAATTTAGAGGTGTGTGTAGAAGGACATGCTACATGCTTTGATTTGCAAGTTCTATCTTTGGTCTTGTTCTTCTTCATAGATTCTTGTATTCACATGACATTGGAGTTGAGGTTTGTGAGGAGCTATGGTGATCACTATGTTTGTGGTCATGTGTTGTTCATTGTCCTTTGGTGACAACATGGTGCCTTCTTGATCTCTTTCTTTTTTCAAGTGTGGAGAACATGGGAGAGCTATGGAGACTAGCGGTAAGAGTTTTATTGCAACATATTTGTTTGCAAGTTTTGCATATCTTTGTGGATGTTACTTGGGACTACATGATATTGGTTACACCTTCTAGGTGATGATATTGGTGGATCTTTGGATACCTTGATCATTTTTAGATTTGACATTATTCTAAACATTTTTGTAATGTTGGTAATATTCTTATTATCAATATTTTATTCCTCTCCTCTTTGTTGATGTAAATATGTATTTTCCCTATCTAGCCTTATCTAGGTCCTATTTACATTGTTAAGTCCACTTAGGTCCTAGGAGGGAATCTTTCTAGTTAGAATTAATTAGGGGGAATATTTTTAGTTAAGCATTAGTTTTCACTTATCTGTAAATGCCATTTAATGCTTGTGTTTTAGGTCATTTAATGTTGGATCATCTCATTTAATTATGAAACCACCATTTAATGTTGGTACATCATCACACCTTGCATATATAAGCAAGGAATCATATGTACATTATAGTTGAGACAATTTAGATAGTTCAGTCATTGTAAGTCTAATATATCACTACAATCTTAAGTATTGCATATTGGCCATATCTTGCATCCATTGTTGTAATTTCATGTTCTTTCTTTTCCCTCTTGTAGAAGGTTGTTTTTGGTTTTTGCAAGTGATCCTAGAGGCTTAAGTCCTTGAGTGACTCTAACATGGTATCAAAGCTTAATAATTACAAAACCCCTTCTCACATTTGAAGCTTATTCAAGGGTGATCCCACAATACTGGTTTACAATTTTTAGCCAAACTGGACAATAAATTGATTTTTTCTAACTAAATTTTCATTTACGGGGACCTATAACGGCTAAACCGCGAGGAATTTGAAGATGATGCAAACTGGTGATTTGTGAAATTTTATCTATAGATTATAAATATATTTTTTTCAAAAATTTTGGAATCAAAATTTCACTTATTTTTCCATCTCCTTCGAAAACTATTTTTTTTAGCAAACACCATTTTTAAGGAGTGACACTCACCGTATAATACAACATTTTTCCATGAAGGATAAAATTCTATTCTTTTCGAATTTAGATTTGTAACTATGATATCTAGTGCTTCCAATTGGTTTTATAGTGTTTTATTGAATATTTTTTTCTTAATCAAGTTTCGAAGTCAAACCAATTACAATTCAAACTTAGGCAAATCATATAACACAACATTTTTTGTATGTACCGAAATTCAATTTTTTTTTGTTGGATCAAGGACTTCAATATCTAGTGCACTCATATTTTTCAATTTTTTCTTGATAATCATCTATTTTTCCACATGTGCAGAACAAAGAGCTTGATTTTCGGTGAAAAACCTACATTCACAAGAAATAAAAAATAAATATAATAATAAAAATAAATATAATAATAAAATTAAATTTATTTAAAATTATACTTTTTGGGAAGATTATAATAAGGACTACATACTTACAAAAATTAAATTTTAAATGAATTCATTTGATCCCTCAAAAGGTAAATCAAAAATGGTTTTTATTAGCATTTTGATAGGTATAAAGGAGACTCTGTTATAGGTATGGTTTAAAACTAGCACGGTTCTATCCAAGGGGGTTTGATCTAAGGTAGTTTGATCAAACCCTCTTCAATTGGAATGCTTTAAATGAAACTTTTTAAGGCTTAAATCAATGTATTTCTAAAAATATGTGATTTTAGCAAAAATTAAAATCTCCCAAAAATTGTAAACCAGGTTTATGGGATCACCCTCAAGTTTGAGCTACTACAAGGTTGCAAATCTTGTTGGATCTTGAAAATTCGAGTATGCTCTTCTCTTGCATCATATGGTGACCCAGAGAATTAGAAAAACTTAATAGAAATACCAAATTTGGGCATTTTTCTTTGTGGATTTATATTTTAGGTTCATTTTGGAGCATTTTGGGTCAAAATAAACCCTTCCATTAAATTTGGGAGGCCTAAAAACCCCCATTTTCATATATAATACTTCATACTTTTGTGTAAGAAAATATTTAACTTTGTTTTGTGCGACTATCTTAAATTTGATGGCCAAATGACCATCAAAACACTATGTTAAATTTGATGGTCAAATGAACATCACTGGACATTGTGTTAAATTTTACAAGCAAATGACCATCAACAAGTCACCTCCAATCTACCCCTCTCTCCATCAGTTTTGATTTTGGAGTCTAACTTTGAAATGACATATCTTGGTTATACGAGATCCTTTTTTCAAGCATTTTTTATATTTGGGTTAGAATTTCATGATCTTCATAGTGGTGCAATTGGTTTTTTATTTTGATGCTTGAATTTTTTAGAAAGTGTAGATTTTTTGAGCTGTTGTTGAGTTGTTCTCATTTTGGGAACTTATGAAGCTCTATTCTCACTCATATGGTAATATTTTTTAGTGACTTTTTTAAAGTGCATAATTTTTAATTTTATTTGTAGTGGTGTGATCATATTGATCTCATTTTATGTAAAAAATTCACTTTGAGCTTGTGGCCAAATTTGGCATATGTAAGCACTAAGATCAAGTCTAGTTTGTTATTTTTAGCATCTAGCACCTATAGTAAAACTCAATATAAAGTTAAATATCATATATTTTTGGGGGGATTCTTTATTGAATGATTTGGGGAGTCTCTTGGTGCATTGTTTGATTTTTTTCTTGTGCTCTTTTCATTTTCATGGATCATTCTAAGGTTCCTTTGCTAATGTCATATAACTATTTAACATGACATCAACATGCATGGAGTTTACTAATAAATGGAGGTCACTCTCTATATGTTGAAAATAAGGTACCTAAACCTATAGATGATGAGAAAAAGATAAAATGGATGATTGAACATACCAAAGCTCTTATATGTCTTCATAAACTAGTTTCTCAAGATTTATTTTTCCCAATTGAATCATGCAAGAATTATCATGAGACTTGGGACAAATTGAAAACATTATATGGTTCTACAGATGAAGCTAGAGGCTATCAAATTGATAATGAATTAATGAGCCTTGATCCTAAGAACTTTGACAACATCCAAGACTACATCACTAAGATTAATGATCTAAAAGAGCAATGTAAAGCATGTGAAATTGATAAGGACATTCAATTGGTCTACAATTCATTGAACAAAATTGGTCTCAGTTATGCTACTTTTGTTTCTAGCTTTCATACTCATAGGTTGAATATGGGGTTTGCATATACTACACCTTCATTTGCATCATTTTCTGAGATTTTGATACATGAGTAACAAAATATTATCACAATGGGTCTCATAAAGTCTTCTATATCTTAGGCATTGTTGGCTAGTCAAGTGAAAGAATCAAATAATATTGATAAGAAATAAATCAAAGAACAATCCACATTCAAATCAACCAAAGAATAAATCATCTTCCTTGGATAAATCATCTAAGAAGGAGATGTCTACTTTTCCATATTGCAAGAAGCTTGGGCATGATGAACATTCTTGTTACAAGAAGAATATTGATGAGTTGAAACATCTTCTCAAAAAGAATCAAATTGATTTTCCTTCTAGAATGTTTGAGTCACATTCTTCTTCTTCTTCTTCTTCTTCAAAATAATCTAAAAAGGAAAAACATCAGACCACATGCAAATCTCTTTATGATTTTTTTGGTCATGGATCAGGGAGATGGCTTCTAGATTTAGAAGCATCTCATCATATGGCATCTTCATAGTTTATATTCTCTTCTTTTGAGTCTTGTACTATGTCTCTTATTTTGATGGGAAATAATACATACATGAGTGTACTTGGGAAGGGGTCTATCAGCTTTGGGGAAAACACTTTCTAGGATGTTTTGTGTGTTCCTCATTTGATGAATAATCTTCTTTCCATATATCTAATTACACATGGTGGAGATGGGAGGACTGTGGAGTTCACTCTTGATTTAGTTATCATTCAATACTTGGAGAGTATAGAGATTATTGCTACAAAGATGGTTGATCATTCATCTCATTCTATATACCTTTGCAAATTTTGCTTCTAAAGGTGACATTGTTCCTTTAGCTGTTGATCAAACTTCTAGTGTGAATCATGATTTAGAGGAAACATTTGGCTTCTTGAACTTGGGTGTTCTCACATCCAATCTCTTTCTTGAGACTTTCATTTCATCTCCTCCATATTCTATTACATTTGATGATGCTCATATTGGCACAGGTTTGGCCTTTGGTGATTCAGTGTAGCAGGATTTTCATCATCTTCCAACTACATCTACCTAGGATGCATACTTGATAAACATTGGTGGGTTGTTTGTTGAGTTCCACATTTCAAATTTGGGAGACACTATTGATTGCATACATCTTCTCTTTGATGGAGACAATTCTTCTTTAGTTGTTGCAAGGGAATTCTCTGACCCTCTTGTTCATTCTCTACATGATCACTCTAGGTAGCTTGATATGAGTGTGGATACTTTTGGACAACATTTGGATGAGGCTTCTTCAGAGGAGGCATCTTTGTCTTTGGAGTGTGTTCTACATTCATCTCTTAGAGATTCTGGATTGACATCTTCATATGTGTGGCTTAGAATTCCTATTTGGATTTTATCAGCTTTTGACATCAACATGGAGACACTAGATAATCATTCAAAGACATCATATATCATTCTTCTTCCCACATTTTCCTTTCTGAAATGGGAAGACATCCTACATATCATCATGGTTTTGTTTCTTGCTAAGGGGAGGAATGTTGTTCAATGAGATTGGATCATCTTTAACATTGAATGCCGAGCTTCTACCATTGCAAGATACTCACTATTGAGGGGGGGTTGCATGGTATCTCTTCTTCTCTCTTATGGGGGGGTTGTTTTCCTTGAATGCAGTTTTATCCCTCGCATGCATCATTGATAGTATTTTTATATTTCATCTCTTTTGAGGAGGAGTTTTGTCCCACTAGGTTTTCTCTGTTTGTGAGAGATTGCATTACATGTGTACATGGGTACCTAACATGGCCTTATAGCCAAGACGCATCCTTGCATTTTTGCATAATAATCAACTCCCCAAGTTGTACTTGAGGGGGGTGTTGGTTCTTGTTTTTCCCTCGTGTAGAAGGTTGTTTTGGGTTTTATAGGTCTTGGAGACTTGAGTTCTTGAGTGACTCTAACACTCTTTTATAACTAGAAGGTCCTTTTTCTATTTTTCTTTCCACTTTAATTTTCTTTTAATCTTGTTTTCTTTCTTTTGTTTGTAACACAAATATACAATTTTAAATTATTTTAAACAAAAATTGATAAAGATAAATATAAAAAATATTATTTAAATTTTTTAATTATGTATATTAGCTATTATAAAATTATCCCATCCCTTCAGTCATGAATAGGAGATCTCTCCCTCGACTCTAAATTCAATTGATTTAATTATAATTATCCATTAAAAATTACAAAATTCTCCTATTAAAAAGTAATCATTTCTATTCATTTTAAATCAATTTATTCTTTAAATTTGTTTTATTGTGTGTGTGTACGAAGAGAGTAAACTTAAAATTTATTATGATTATTATTTTATTCTTATAGGTTAATTTTCATAATTATTTTGAACCTTATTCATAAAATTATATTTTTTAGAAGAGAGGGGTTGTGAAAGGATGAGGAAATCAACATGTATATACTCACACAAAAAAATAATTCTAGTTATTTATGGTTAGAGCTTTGAGATACATTGTCTTCCACAATTGTGTCTTTTTCCTCGCCTTCGACTTATAGGGCTACAAAATGTTGAAGGATTCTTTCCTTTAAAAGGGGCAGTAGCCCATTCCTCTTTTTATTCCTTTCAAGTATGCCATTTTGAATTGCAAACAAAAGGTGAAAATTTCTTTTTGAGCTCTTCAACAAACCCCATACTTTGAAGCTTTAAAGTTGAACAATACTCACCTTGAGAGTCTCAATTGCTCTTGATTCTTCCTAATATAATCACATTGAACATCTTAATAATATAAATGCTCATAATAGTAAATTAATAAGCTTAAGGATCAAAGAAAATAATTTTCTTTTGAAAGATTTTTTTTTATCAAACCCACAAAATCATTGTGTAATTGTTTGAAATAGGAGTACATATCTTTTTTTCTTTTTTTCTTTTCTTTTAGGAGTACATATCTTAGGCGAAAACTTCTTTGCGAGTCAAAGACTAAAGAATATCCATTTTACCAAAAATACCTAGAACACAATTCAAACCTTATCTTTTGTTTATTGAGACTTCTTATGGGCGGAGGATCTCACCCGCAGGGGACTAGTCTCGTCCCAGGTACCCAAAATATGGGCTGCAAGCTGCTGGGCAGGTGGACTAGTCGCGGGAACACCCCTATTATATAAAAAAAAAATTGTTAAAAAAAAAGATACCATCATCCTTATCAATTATACTCAACCAAAATAACTTTTTAATTAAAAAACATTCCCTACCCCATTTCACATTAATCATCAATAAATAATCGAGATAGACATACCAACTTCAAAGGAATCGAATATGGAATATGTTCAACGTCGTGGGGTAGGCACGCATTTTGAAAAGCTTTAAAGCAGGCAATCACCGTTACTTTTGACAAGCATAGAATAACATCCACGTTGTAGACTGGTGACACATTTCCTAAAAGCTATAAAGACATGCAATAACTGTTATTATTATATAAATTAGGAGGAGCTGAATTTGACAGTCTCATATTGTGATCTAAATAGTAATTATGATACATAAATTTAGATAGATAGTTAACATATTGGCTGATATTTTTAGACATCTGTTTCTTTCTATAATTTTTCAATTGTAGAAAAGATAAAATCTATATGAGAGATAAGATCTGTAAAACCCACTCACAGTTCAAATGGTTAGAGCCTAGGATATGAGAAATCAGATCTAAGCTGTTCCCTATGTCAAATAAAACCAAAACAAGTCTGCACCATAATCTATTCTAAAGATCAGATTTAAACAACCTAATGCATATAATATAAATTCAAATTCAGATCAGAACGAGCTTAACGGGAAGGAATCTTCAACACTAAAGATTGAGCTGACATTTAGAGGTAATTGCTTTCAAGATCTAGAGATTACTTTCTAGCAGTAAGCAACTGTAAAATTTATTGAAATCCAAAGTTCTCACAACATTGTTTTCATGCAAAAAGATAACTGCAATGGATCGAAATTCACACCAACACTAAAAAGATATTTCCTATATCGAAGACTATTTTTCAGTAGTCATCACCACCATCATAATCATCATAACCACCCTGATCAGCATAATCATCCTCAACCTTCTCTGCAACATCATCAGTAATCTTATCCTCCACATATTCAGCTCCCTCAGCCAGAGCCAAGCCACCCAAAACCCCTGCCACAGCTCCCACCGCCAAACCAGTCCCAACTCCGAACTTACTGCTCTTGGGCTTCTGAGTCTCGCCATAAGCAGGCCCACTGCCATAACCAGAAGAACCCCCATAAGAAACCGGGGCCTCTTGTGGATAAGGGTTCCCATAAGGTCCACTAGGGTACCCTGAAGGAGGGTTAGCAGCATAAGGGTATTGCTGCGGAGGAGGGTTAGAAGCATATGGGTATTGCTGGTATGCATAAGGGGCAGGAGCATAATTTGAAGGGGCATAGTCTCTTGTGCCGTAGGGCTGCGGGTAAGGGTACTGCTGCTCCGGCCATCGTCTTTCCCTGAGGCAGACGGCGATCTCGAGCTTACCCTGCGGGCGGCCGGACGGGCGCTTCAATTTGAGGGTCCGTTCTTGCCTCTGGTCAAAGCCCACTTCGTCCAGGATTTCTGAGAGTCGAACCCTGGCGGTTCCGATTAGGGGTTTGGTCAGCTCGGAGGCCTTTTCATGGACAATATCGATCGTCAGCTCGGCGTCCTGCAGCGGCCTTGTGACAGGGATGGTGAGCTTCTCGTTCCATGAGGGCTTCGTGTCGCCCTCCTGGTCGACCTGAGTCGAAACCTTGTTGTCCGGGTCGACCCACGCCACGGCATACGAACGCAGATCGCCGTATCGCCAGTTCACATTTTTCAGATCTTTTGCAGAGATGACTGTAAGATCCACATCTACAGACCTTGGGCGTCCTGCCATTCTCAATTCGGGAATTTGAATAAGCTTCTCTGTGAGGGCCCTTCACAAGAACAAATGTGCGGCTAATGACTTAATTTATATTGCAGGCCTTTCGGATCTAGCCTTTGAATCAATTCCTTCCTTGAGGAATTTTCTAGTAGTCGTTCGGTTAAGATATCTTTATCATTACGAAATTTTCCAGGAAGGTTGCGAACGACAGGCATATGCCGCAATATATTCTACAATTTTCTAGGCTGACAGATTCATTTTTACTGGTTCTTCGTTGGATAATGGATTCGATCTTCTATGTATTTCGAATCAAGAAACCAAAATTTGTTTCTTTGTGGGGGACTAAAAACATTTTCTGGAATTTTATCCTAACGCGTTAAATCCGTGTTTGGTAGGAATCTAGCTTAGCAGCCGTTATCCTATATTTTAGAGTTTTGATTTATATAAAGTTTAACCGGGGCGAGAAGAAGAACAGACCCTTCACCAGAACTGTTCTTTTTTAACCTTTTGTCTGGATAATACCTGCCGTTTTCGGGAGGGGAGGAGAATTTTAGGTAAAAGTGCGTAACGTGACGCGTGGCAGGTGGAAGTTCCAGATAAAGTAAGTACCATGGGATTGGCGTGGATTACGTTTCCACTTCATTTGTGCTTTGTGGGGCCCATGTATACCTAAATTATTTTTATATTTTGCGGCTGTTTCTATTGCTCATGAATCATGATGAAGTTGATGTTTTTTCCTCAAATAAGTAGTCAATATTAATAAAAAGTTCCCTCCTACGAAGCGAGGAAGACTTTTTATTGGCCTTCAGAGTTTGCATGTGTGTTGTTTCATTGGTTTCCTCTCATCACGTAAGGATTTAGATGTAACTTCAATAGTAATGGGTGTTTATTAGCATACTTAATGTGTGCTGACCTGGAATTTGATGGTCATCTTTGTTTGTCATGAGTTTTTTGTTTTTTATGAAAATAATTAGATTATAGATGTCATAGTTGTCTTTATATAATGGATCAAATTTGAATAAGCATACATCTAATTCAAAGTCATACTTTGGCTACGTTGTCACATTCGTAAACATAAATCTAATCTAAAAGTCATCCTTTGGCTAAGTAGTCATATACGTATATATACATCCAACCCAAAAATCGATTTTGGCTAAGTAGCCACATACATAAGTATACATCTAATCCAAAAGTTGTACTTCGGCTACGTAGCCACATGTAGGGGGATCCCATCAACCAAAGTAACCCAGATCATGAATTTTTTTAACTTCTGATCATTTAAAAAATATATTAAATTTATAATATATATATATATTTAATATATAAAAAATATATATTAAATAATTTATTTATTATTTAAAATTGTATCATTATTTCTAATAAATATTTTTTATATTAAATATATATATATATAATTTATTTATATTTAAATTCAAATTGAGTTTCAAAAAAAAAAAAAAAATTCTTATTATTTTCTTGACTTTGAACACAAAAATAAACAAATAATATCAAAGATCAACAATCCTTCTTGACTTTGTATTCTTTCATATTACACTCCATTTCAATTTGTATCACATGTTTTGGGTTCATTTAAAGATACTCTATTAATGCATATGTTTTACAGTGTCAATTTAAAGATAATCTCATTACATCCAATGTATCCAAATCTAACTTTGATTGTCTAACATCTTTGATGATGTTTTCTTTTGAAAATCCTCTTTGTCAATTAACAATACTTGTAGAATTGTCAATGCAACTTGTAATAAATTTATCATAGGAGAATAGTTTTTGTGTCAATGTTTTATATATTATGGAAGACTCTACATTCATCTTTCATTTTGAAACCCTCACAAATCAAATGTAATGAAACTAGCAAATATTTTAACATCTATTTGTAAGTTCTACTAACACCAAATATGTATAAAAATATATCGACATTATTTTAAGTGATATTGCAAATATTAGAGAAGCTTAGAACTCTAAAAGGTGAGTGCAGGACCTCTTTGGAACTCGAATGATCATTTTCCATTGCTACTTCTTGGAGCTTTTATATTTGCTCAAAGGAACTTCAATTAGTACTCTTCATTATTCTTGGTTATATGTGTCCTATTTGTTTTTTTTTTCCACTTCGTTTCCTTTTTCCATAATTGTGTTCTCTAGTGTTTTTGTATTTGGGCTCTTTTTAGCTAGTTATTTTTTTTTGTTTTTAGGGTTTGGAGGTCATTGTGATTATGTATTACTTGATTATTGTTTGAATTTGAACTTGTTTATCCTCTTTTCCTACTTCCTTGTGACTTGCTCGCTGATCAACATAATCTTTCTCGGTGGGTGGATATTTCTCAGTTTAGTGGGAGTGACATCAAGCTCATTTAATGTTAATTTTTTCCCATATTTGGCCAGCTACTCCCTTGTACCAGTCGACCTGATGGAGTTCTCAAGTGATGATAATATTAATGAGCCCCCTGAGGTGAGTAAGAGGGTGCTAGAAGGGTTGAACTCACCCAATGTCAATGATAACCTTGCTTTTGTTGGTGTCACATCTAAGCCTTAATACAAGGAATCTCTAAGGTTAGATTTTGAGGGTGTTAATCTCCTAGTTTGTGTTTTTTTTATTCTTGAAGATGGGATATGGATGAGGTCTTAGGCAGTAGAATTGGGAGAAGGAGGCTTCATCGAAGGAGGAGATGACAAAATAGGAGAATATGGTAATTCACCTTCTCTTGCTAAGGTTCTTTTGGTTCCTTCCAACTTGGAGATGCTCCAAGCTATTAAAAGTGAAGAAAATGGACTAAGAAATATTGCTATTTTCTTTGTTTGTTTGTACACTAATTTTTTTCCTTCGAGAAAAAAATTGATGATTGGATTGATAGTGTCTGGGGAATTTTTGGGGATTTACGTTTATTTTTATAGGATTCTTTAGAATGATTTGTTTGTGGTCTTCTTTAGAAGTCACAAAATGCAAGAGAGGGTTCTTAAGAAATAATTTTGGAATTTGGGCTAATCTATGTTTAGGGTGATTCCATGGTCCTCTAAGGAAAAAGTTGATGAGGTTGTTGCTAAGACTAAGTTTCAAGTTGGCTAGAAATTAAGAATGTTTTGCCACAATTGTGGAAATTTATTTCACACATTCTTAAACCTTTAGGGAATTTTCTACAAGTTGAGGACCTGAGCGTTAGCCTCCCGCACTTGAATGTTAGGGTGCTAATTTCTATTTCTTTGGTTGTTAATATTTTGGATGCAATTTCTCTAGTCAGAAAGTGAATCTATTTTTTGTGAAATAGAGTTTCTTGGTAGTTTGAATTCTTATTTTCTTTGTAAGAAAAATGGTCATTTAAGAAAGAATTGTCTTAAAGTCGCCATGACACCTACAAGGGTTTTTTAAAATAGCTTTGTCGATAATGTTAAAGGTAATTAGAATGGTAATAAAGAAAGGAATGTTTCAAATATGCAATATTTTTTGTTACTCATATGGATGTTTATAATAGTGTGGATAAAAATGTTGATAGGGGTGGGACTTCTTCTTCATCAAATGAGTAAGTGCACCGAAATGGTCACACTTTTGTGGCCAAACTAACAAATAACGCATTCGCGTTATAGTTTTCTTTGCAAATTTGCTTTGGTATTTGCCTTGGAATACCAACCCAAAGGCTTGGAGGGCATTCCCAAAGACCAGAGACATGTTTTTTCCAAATTCAACAAATTTTCACATAATCGGGTTCGTGCTCACCATCAAGATTGCATCTGGTTCAATATCAAGAAAATCGAACACATGGGTAATGTTAGGTTCTTTATTAGCTTTCCAATGATATAATTTTTTCACTTTCTAACAATGTTAAGCCTTTCATCCATAATTTTCTTTTGTTTGTATGCCGTTTTCTTCAAAAAGTAGTGTTTGGTATTTTTTCACTATAAATTAACCGTTCATCGAAATTTGAAATAAATTACATTTTTAGAAACTAGACTCCATTCTACAATTTAAAAATAAAATTTAAAAAAATCTATTAGTTTCAAAAAATTTAGGGGAGCACGGCCAAAATTCTGCTTTTTAGGAAGTGCCCACTTAGAAAATTAATAAAAAATCAAATATTCATTAAAAAATTATCAAAAATATCCAGTCCTTACTACATACTGTTATCTAACTTCTGGCTGGAGCGATTTTAAAAATACTACAAAAAAGTCCACCGTGCTCAGGTCACACAAGAGTTGCTATGTTATGTTTTTTTGACAGAAACAACAACAATTTGTGTGTGTCCCTCTTTTGAACCCCTTAATCTCAACCATTTTCAAAATAAATTAGTAGTTTAGAAAGTAAACTCGGAGCACTACGGTCCTTGTTTTTGTTCCATCTAAATTTTTTGAGTGTAGCTATCCTCAATTTCACGTCCAAGGTCAGTATTTCCTGATTTCAGAAAAAAAGTGGCCACTTAAGCCCCTTTTTTGGGAACCATCTTGGTGCACTTACCCAAATATCAGAACTGCAAAGGGAGATGATATTAATGATAATCTTTCTCTATCTCACCCTTTATTTGATGAGGAATATTCATTATTAAATCTATGGATCCCCTACCTCTAAAAATTTTCTACTTAACTTTGGATCAAAAAAAGGATTGAGTTTTTCTAGACACAAGAATGCCCAGTAATTGGCCCTTGAAATTTTAAAGGCCTGTACTAAAGAATTTTGACAAAATCTTGTCTTAGCTTGCTCAGTCAAGAGGAACCTAAAAGTAAAGAGGGAAATATAAAGGGAAACAAGTTGAAAGGTCTTGAAATGTTGATCCACATGTATAATGACAATAAAATTGTAACTAAAAAATGGAAAGAGGACAAGATTCCTAAATGTATTGGTGGGCTTTAGAAGAACCAAAGGGTAGAAGCTTCTTCAAAATTTAAATGGTTTTTAACATCTACAATTGGAATATTAGGTCTTTGGAATCCCCAAATAGAAAAAATGTTGTTAGTTCCTTTTGTAACAATAGGTTATTGCTTGACTTTCTATTCCTTCAAGAAATCCAATTTGTTGGATTTCAAATGGATTGTGTGATGAAATTTGTTTGGAAAGTTACAAGGGCCTTCTGCACTCGTCATGAGAAAGGTAAAGGTGGTGCACTATTATTCTTATTAAACCATTATGGGCTAATCGTTTTGTTCAATGGGGTATCTATCCTTGCAATAGGTTTGTGTTGGGCTGCATTAGAAGTCAACCACAAGTCCTTTGGTGTGTGCTCACTATATACTTTTAATGATTACAAATATATATATGTGGGTTGTGGAATTGAATGGTCGCCAATCTTCTTAGGGCCCCTTGGCTTATTGTAGGATGATTTAATATGTTGAAGTATTAAGAGGATAAACTTTGTGGTAAGGATGGTCTTTGAAAAGGTAACAAGTTTTTTTCTAATCTAGGATGAAGAGGCCTCTATTTCTTGTTGATCCTCTTGAAAAAAGGAAAGTTGGAAAAAAAAGATATTTGGTTTAAATGGTGCAATAACTAGCCTCAAAATAAAATGATTTACTCCTAATTATATGGAATTTATACTAATAATGAATTTTTCTCCTTCAAACATGATAGTAAAGTTTGGGTTGTCTTTGTGTTCCCAACTTCTATGTTTGATCATTCTCCCATTGAGGCCTATGAGGTGGTTGTTCAGATTGGTTTATATTATAAGAAGCCTCATACCTCTTGTTTCAAATTGAATGCTTCTCTTTTAAATGATCATGATTGCTTGAATGGTATTAAAACTGCTATTGAGATATCTAAAAGGTTGAATAATATATATATTTTTTTATAGGTTGGAGATTTTAGTTTCCTTGTGGAGGAAAATATTTGATATTGTGGGTAAGAAGAAAGTGGTTGATAACAAGAAGCTTGAATTCTCATAGTAAAAACTCTTAACCTTGTAGGGGGAGTTCTAGAGAAATACATGTGACTTGAAAGTCAAAACTAAATTGGTCAAAACCAAGACCTTACTAAGAAAGATCCATAATTATAAACATCAAGGTACCAAAATAAGAGATGGGATGATTTGGATCCATGAAGTGTTGAAAGAATGAAGAAAGTTGTCATTAATGAATTGTCATTGATGTCAAAATTACATAATGAATGTCAAAATTGTGTGAAGGATGATTGTAGAAGAGTTATTTTGCAAGAGGGTTTGATTTCCACACAAAAAAAATTCAAGTATTTTTGCTAAGTGTCTACACCGACAATTTTAGTACACAGAGCCCTCTAGTATTTTGTTCCACATTTGTTCGCCTCTTGAGATTTAATTTTGTGATTCTAATATGTTGTTTATGGATGTCAACTGTATCTTCATTCAGTTTCACTTGATTTGGATAAGTGGTTTGTAAGTTGCAAGTAAAAAAGATTGACATATAGGGTTTACACAGTTTTCTATGAAATGGATATGACTTAACTGGTCTGCACTCCTCCGTAGATTTGAGTTAGACCTTGCAGTTTTGGGAGAATGTTAAGAGGTGTCAAAGCATTGTGTTTTCCAATTGGTGTGACATTTTGAGGTCCATGTGTCTTATGGTGATGAATAACTAGTTGGAGTATTTTTCTTTTAGGTCTTATGCTTGACCAACCTAATGAATGTAAAAGGTTACGGAGATTAAATATGTAATTTGCAAATGTAAGAGGGAGCTATTATAGGTCCATTCTGACCTATATTACATGTTGTTTGGGTGTGAAGGTATTTTGATTTGAATTAGATGCTGACAATGCATGTTTTGTATGTTTTAGGGCTACATCTAATTAGGCTGACAAAGTTGTATGTTTTGAATGCCTCTCTTTTAAAAAAAATTGTTGTGGTGGAGTTTGATATATATACAAGGTTGATTCGAGTTTGTGGACATTGAATTTGAATGTGTATGATCCGAATGTAAGCAATGATGCAAAATTTTGTATAGTTGAGTGAATAAGTTGTGAAAGTTGAGAAGAGGTGTGCAAATGTAAAGTAGAGTAGAGATTTGTAATTTGAGTTGGATGAAGTCTATTTTAAGTCAGTGTTTTGAGCTTCAAAGGAACTAAATCTAGCACATGGTAGATGCATTTTGTATCAGTTCAAATTTTGGTTATGTAGCCACAACCTTCTTTCTCTCTTTCTTTTCTATGTGAGAAGTGAGTTCACTTGGACAGTGAGTCCACCTAGCAGTGAGCCTTTCTGTAATGGGTAAGTGAACCAAGATGGTTCCAAAAAAGGGAGCTTAAGTGGCCACTTTTTTTTCTGAAATTGGGAAATACTAACCTTGGACATGAAATTGAGGATAGTACACTCAAAATTTTGAGATGGAACAAAAAGAAGGATCGAAGTGCTCCGAGTCTACTTTCTAAACTACTAATTTATTTTGAAAATGGTTGAGATTAAGGGGTCCAAACGAGGGATGTACACAAATTGGTGTTGGTTTTTGTCAGAAAAACATAACAACACAACTCTTGTATGACCCTCGTATGGTGAAATTTTTTTTAGTATTTTTAAAATTGCTATAGTCAGAAGTTAGCAAATAGTATGTAGTTTATGCATGATTTTTCTGATAATTTTTAAATGAATATTTTATTTTTTACTAATTTCCAAAGTGGAAGCTTCCTGAAAAATAGAATTTTGGTCGTGCTACCCCTAGAAATTTTGGAAACTAATTGATTTTTTTATTTT
This sequence comes from Sequoia sempervirens, assembly GCA_007258455.2. Lineage (NCBI taxonomy): Eukaryota > Viridiplantae > Streptophyta > Pinopsida > Cupressales > Cupressaceae > Sequoia > Sequoia sempervirens. The sequence continues at coordinate 109,716,630 of VDFB02168118.1, forward strand.
TTCTTAAATTTGTAGAATAGAGTCTAGTTTATAAAAATGTAATTTATTTGAAATTTTGATGAACGGTTAATTTATAATGAAAAATACCAAATATTTCTTTT